>PNEQ01001088.1:0-15279 GCA_003012365.1 Medauroidea extradentata | reverse complement strand
TAGTTGATCCGGCCCGGAGGACCAAATGTTTCGTCGATGCAAACGTTTATATCTAGCTACCGAAAAGCGAACCTGTTGCCGGCCGCCATGTTGAACCGAGACTGTCTTTTTTTTGAGTACACATCAGTTGGCGCCAAATTCAAACTGTTATTGCGTCCCAGCAGTATATCACTATAGTACACTATATACATCCCAAACAGCCGCCATCTTGTGTATATCGAAATGTTCCATTAGTGAGTATCGCTATGCTTCGAGTGCCAAGTATTAAGGCTGAATCACAATGAAGTTAACATGGACCTACTTACGTTACCTTTGCGTTAACTTTACAGAAAAATTTACTGCGGATTTGACCGATGTTTTACATTGCAGTTAAGGAATTAAGTTGATGCACAAGGCTACCAACTGTAGTCAAGTTTTCGACAAATTCACGAAGATTATTATGTGTTATGCTGCTCACATAAAATGTAAATTGTTTAGTTATTATAAGTGTGGAATAACTACACTAGACCCCCGATTTTACGAACCCTGGATTTAACGAAGGTAGCGATTCTACGAATACAATCTCAGGAACCCTAAAAATAGCAAAATTATATGACAAAAAAAATTGTAAGGAATTACGATGACAATGAATAAAACATACTGTATCTAATTCACGGCATTAAAATATGAATTGTAGAGTTGCAATTATTACTTAGTAAGTCACAATATTAAAAATAAAACAAAAATAGCGAAAATCCGTTAAAAAATGTGACAATGACAGTTTGAAAACCGCTCGGCGGCGGCGCCGTCTGTGCCAAGCCGGCCGGCCCGTCTCCAACTACGACATATTAGGATCTATATTGAGGTCGTACTATATAGACGCAAAGTTCCAGCACATGCGCATATGCTTATTTAACTATAGTACAGCCTCCTTCTAGGCTGTTTCACGACGTCTTATATCTCTCTCGTCTCATGCCGAATGAGTTTACTTTTTTACACGAACCCTATAAATAATAGTGTGATATTTTTCTTTACTGCGTTAACACCATACGTACTTGAAACAATTAACTTGGCGCATAGTTTGATTAACAATGCGTTACTGCATGTCGTAAAACGTGCGTTTCACAAGTGAGCACGATAATAGCGCTACCTATTTCCAAGTGTAGAAACATTTGTCTCCGGGTATGTCGAACTTGGAAAATAAATAGACGTTCGTGTATTACGTAATCCCGGAACTCCTAATTTATTTTTACAGCATATACTGACTGTAAATGTGATTATTTTCAATCACTTATACATGTAATTCTCGACGATTTTAGGTAAGAACGTCACAAAATGGTGTTTTTTGGAACAACGTCGGTATATGCTACGGTGGCGCTATCTATCTGCCATCTTGTGAACGTTCGTACAGTTGCGCTATCTGTACGCTCTGCACGCTACTAGTATCTACGTTCTCGTACAATTCATCAACAACGTCGAGGGAATGTTTTTACGTTAAGTTATATAAAACTGCGCAATGAATAAATACATCCACTTATTCTTTCTTTCTTTGGTGAATAATTTACAAGGGCATTTTACTAGTAAGGAATGCCTACTTTTTTTTCTCCATTAAACGCTACGCAAATCGGGCTATTCGCTCGTGAGAAGGCACTCGACAGCTCGGTTTTCTCTTTTTTTTTTAGGACAAAGGTCGATCATATGTATTGTTTAGCGGTGTTCTTTTGATCGTAAGGCGTCTGTTTATTGATATAAATTTATATTTCAACTATTACTTGCGTTATTTTTCCGTTAAATGCTACGGAAGTCGGTCTATTCGCTCGAGAGAAGACACTCGGAATCTCAATTTTTTCATTTTTTTAGGAAAAGGATTGGTCATATCTATTGTTTAAGGTGTTCTTTTAATCGTAAGACATCTGACTATTGATATAAATTTATATTTAAACTATCACTTACTTTATTTTTCCGTTAAATGCTACAAGAGTCGGGCTATTCGCTCGAGAGAAGACACTCGGAATCTCGATTTTCTCATTTTTTGGGGACAATGGCCGGTCATATCTACCGCTCAACAGTGTGACGTCTGCCTACTGACATCAATTTATGTTTACATTATTACGTTAATTAATTTTTCGCAAAACGCTATGGAAGTCGGGGCCTAGAGACACTTAGCAGAAAAAATGCAATTTTAAAGTTTTCTGTTAAGGAAGGGGGGGGGGGCAAAAATAAGCCGCTATCAAATTTACGAAGGTAGCGATTTTACGAATGTGATGAGAGGAACCGTGAGTTTTTGTAAAATCGGGGGTCTAGTGTATCTCCTAGTTACATTAACTAATATTCAAGTGAGTCCGCCTTCTGAACGTGTCCACAATATTATACTATTTGGTTACTATTTGGTCCTGGTTCGTTATTTCATATGTTGGCAATAAAATATACTATTTTATCAGACTCGAATGAAATATGTTACAAATTCTGCAAGACTACTGACGATCATTGCAATTTTTACATTTAACGATGTTATTTGAGTCGCAAAATATTTACATATACAAGTGGTAACGCAAATTAATAACGAAAATGATTCGCAAGTACCTGTTTCAGTTATGTGTTGAAAATGTGTAATAAATTACCCTCCTAGTTGTAACATTACGCCTTTCTTACCAACTCTTTTTTTTATTCTCACATTACACATGGTTTATTTAAGAGTGTTTCTGTTGGGATTCTATTTATTTCATGAAATGGGAGGCATAAACTCTTAGTTTAACATCTTTTGTGAGACTGGTGAGACACTTGTTTGATACTTTAACAATATGTTTGCTGTTTACACATATCACACCTACCTCAGTGAACAGCGAACTTGCAAACCATCTAGTGGTAGGGTCCTTGAACGAATGCTTTAACAACACATTAGCTCTGAATTGTTTATAAATATATGATAACGATTTACGACTCACTAAACCATAGCCACACATGTAATAGGCAATGCACTCACAAATATCATGCCACACGAATAACAAATCTTACATGGAATTAAAAATACTGTACTATTTTCATAAAATTACAATAACGAACACTTTGCTTTTACCACACTTCAGAACACAACTATGAAAAATATAATTCTTTTCATTCACTCTTGTACATGCACGAGCGAGCAGCACACAATTTGAGGTTACGAGAAACATGTAAAAATATTAGTTTTGGCGCAATAAAATCTCGTAGGCAATAGCCAACAAAAGAACAACTCCGCTTCTGATTGGCTGTTCTTAACTTTACCTTTACGTTATGTTGGAGTTGACTCAATATCATCATTTTTAAGTTACTGTTGCGTCGCCGATAATTCAATGTGAAAACACTGCAGCGTGACCTATATCTCAACTCAGCTGTAACGTAAAGGTAACGTCAGAAGCTCCATGTTAACTTCAATGTGAATCGGCCTTTAGATGATGAGTATCTGCGCGAGTATATCTATTGCCACGAATGTGACGCCACATGTGAAAATATCTGCGAAAATGGAAAAATCAGTTAAATTATGTTATGCTTGTGTGACGATGCTGATGTTTGTGTCTTGTTGTGAAAGTGTGATAGGTGTATATAACGGTGTACAAATTTTGACACAGTGACAAAGCCTTGGTGTAGGTACCTTACCTCCTCACTCCTTACCAAGGGTGCCAACCTTGCCACGAATTCACCAACTCCAAAAGGACCCACAGAAACAAAACAAAAACAAAACAAGCAACCCAACAAGGTGTAGATTAAATTCAATAAATTAAAATCCAGTTTGAAAATTTAAGCCTGTTTTAATTAACAAAAATTTAGTGTTTTGAAGACAATCAAAATTACTGTAAAATAACTGAAATTCGCTGACTGAGTCAAATAACTGAAAATTGGATAAATTGAATCTAAACATAAAAAATGCATCCAAAACCTTTCCAACTGCCAACATTTATGACTGCATATGTGACCCAAATAAATCACACATAGGGTATGTATGTACCTAATCTGTGTACTTGTACTGTTGTTACATTGACTGTGATTTGAACTTGGCGCCTGTCCGCCATATTGAAAACAAGAGAAATTAGTTTGACCATCATGGCGTCGGGAAGCTAGTAGTTGTGTTTCGGTTGCGAACAGGGTATATACAGTACAATGTAACAATAGGCAAAAGTTTGAAATGGTTCTTGTGGTATTGTTGCAATTCTAGGGATCTGAATCGGTTTAATGTTTGATTGATACACCAAATCACAACAAAACAACATTTAACATCTTCTCCAAATATCTAAAAAGTGTTTTCATCATTGCCCTCGGCTTTGCTCAAATTTGATTTCGAAGAACAAAAGTTCGTTAGTCTCAGGGGTGTGTAGGCAAAATTTAGAAAAGTAAACATATTAACTCCAAAAGTATAATAACTGTTTCTGTCCAAATTGCAAAAATAAACAAAACTTATTCCAGTACTTTAGACATACTGTAGGTATTGACTCAGGTACTTGAATTTAATTTTAGCTTCAGTGTATGGAAATAAATTGCACCTCGCAAAATGGCAGCGTCTAACCAACGTCTCTCATGGCGACTCGGCGTCTTTCAATCTTAAATACACTAAAATAGCTCAAATTTACGTACGACTCAGGCTTTCTTAATTGCCTGGCCTACAAAAGACATAAACTGTCTTCTGGAACATAATAAATAAATATTATTATATTGGAGTCAGTTTTACTCAACCTGACAGGCGAGGGCACGCAAAAGGCGTCCACTCACTCCGAAGTCAAGGACCAGAAGTAATTTAAATTTTCAACAACAATCGCTCCGAACGAATAACGTCCGAAAAACGAGCGTTTAAAAGAAAATTCAAAACACATAAAACTTAAAACTAACTTATTACATATAAAACTTATACAAAAAAATCATAAATTTAAAATAAAAATTATTGAAATATAATAAATATTATGGATGCATTCCCTAGCTATAATAGAAACGTAAAATAATAATGAACTAAACAAGGAAACTGCTAATCAGGAAAGGGCCATGTTAGATAAATTTAGAAAATTTAACTAAAAGCATAAAATAAACAAACATTAAATAAAAGTGAAAATAATAATATTAAGTTAAAATCAATAATATTATGAATAATATTATAAAATTAGTGAAAATAATAATTATTCAAAACTATGTGTAAAATGCTACACTTGTAAGAAGAAATAGCCTTGTTACTCATTTCATTTGAAGAAACTGTTCAGAATTCACTATTCGAAATTGCTCAAATACTTTGAAATTTGGGAATCTGGTATTCTTTTTTCGAATACGAATAGTACAGATTTACTATTCAAAAAATATTCAAAATTTTTAATATTCGCATACCCCTAGTGTTTTATAAGAAACCATGCTGATTGCCAAAGGACGAAACATCTCCGTAAACTATTTCTAACAGGAAGCTTAATCAGGCAATCTCTCGGTGGAATTTTCAACCAGAATGCTTGCAGCGCACAGTGCGACTATATGCGGTGTGCAGACAATAACAAATAATGTCCCACAATCAAGTCAAGTTACTTTGTGTTGGCGTTTACCGAGTCAAAAAATGTAGTCAGTACGTACGTAAATAAGAATCATTTAAAGTTTTAAAGTATATTAAATACAGATAGGATGACTTAATTTTATTATACTTCAGTAATGCAGTATACACACAAGAAAATACATGGAACCACAATCGGTAATACGTTGGCAACCATTGTTAATGTTAAATTATACATAGTAATAAAATACGGTAGTGATTTTTTCAAAGGTTGAATTTTTTAGTGCTCACTTCAAACTGAACAGCGTATGGAATAGTTACCGAGCTGCTGGAAGAGAAGGCAGACGGCAGTGTGCGTGACAGGCAGCGAGGGGCTCAGCGGAGGCTGCAGGGCCTGCCTGTCCCCTGCACCGATGCTGAAGCGCACCTGTGGCCCCCCTGGCGGGGGCACCTGGATACAACCCAGGATGTTACCGACCAGAGTCTCCACCGGCACACCAATGTTCTCCACGTACACTGTATAGATGATGCCTAGGCAACTCTGCAATAAAATACACTTACTGTACACACACACTTCATATTGGGCCACTGTAATGAACAACTCTACAATACCTTCAAAAACTTCATGTTGTCCTCAAAGAAAATTACAGTAGAATTGCATGTACCTACATAAACTCCAAAACATTACCAAAAAACACAGATGTCAGATATGCCTTGCAATTGAGAACACTTGGTAAAACCAAACACACGTCAACACATAGCAACATCTATGTATCTGGATTTCAAGTACAGCATTTGATCATATTTCTAACATTTATCATGGCTTAAGGGATTTAGTCACATAATTTTTCCTCCTGCTAAATATTTTGGCACATAATCCAATTGCCATTTTAAAGAGCATGGCAAACTTTATATTAAACACAAATTATATTGAAAAAAAAAAAATAGCTTTTGTGTCAAGGAGGGGATCCTGTCAGAAAAGAAAGTTATAGTTACGTATAATGTTTTTAAGGGGTTTGAATAAAAATATTTAAAAACTGAACCTGATTATCATCATTTTACATCACTTTTGCAGGCAATGCAACCCAGAAAAAGCTTTGAAAAATATTGCAGCTGTAACATAACTGTGAAAATGCAGATTTCTGAGAGATATGTAATCTGGGTTTGATTTTAAGGTCTATCCGCTCGCATAAAACACACAGTATAGGTACAGAACATCCATTAGGACAGGCTGCCATTAAGAAATATTTCATAAATGAACAGATGATACCAAGAACTGTACTACAGTCAGAATTCGTTAATAAATACCCCGTTAATATAAGTACTCAATAATACAAAGTTAATGTTCTGCCCCCTCCACTCATATACACTTATATAGGCTATATGGTTTGTGTGTTACAAAATAACATTAATATAAAATACAAAGTAGTTTTTGAGCCCAACAAGAGAATGTACTAATGAGAAAAGAGATTTAATACAAACTTTCTAAAGTAAATGAACGTACAATGTCCTGTCTGTAATTAGTATTTTGCAGCTCTTGAACCAAGGCACCATATTTCTATAGCTTGGGAAGCATTATCTTGTTAATTGTAGCCTGTACACTTTAGGTTATTTACATTATTATTTGTAAGTATGCTATATAGTAATTTTTTTTGTATTATGCTTTAAAAAAATACTTTTTCTACTTGAAAGTATTTTAAAGCTGTTTTTAAACTACACACTCTCAGTCATTTATAACAAAAATTGTGTGTACAACTACTATTTTTACTGTTCTACTTTTTACGTGTTTGTCAAAGTTTCATTAATTCAAAGTTTCTTTATTACAAAGGGGCAATATTTGGGTCCCTTCAGGTTTGTATTAACGAGTCCTGACTGTATTTTCAAACTAACCAACATCCGATTCTCAACTATAATGAAGTGCTAAAATTTACTGCTGCAATGGCATTCATTTCATTTATTCATTATACCTGATTCTCTGAACTACTGTCAGAATTTTCCATATTGAAATTATCAATAAAATTCACAAATAAAATCAATTACAGACAGATAGGCTGAAATTGTACCAGTTCGTTTGACTGTCAACATTACGTATTCCTTGATATCCAGCCCTGTACGTAATCTAGTATAGTAGGTGATGGACACAAGATATATAAGCAGAAAGGGACAGGACTCACCCTGAAGGTCTCCAGATAGTCGAGCCTAGAGACCAACACCAGACACTTGGGAGCGTACATGATGCTGTGATGTGTGATGGTGGCAATGGAGCGGGCCAGACTAGTGCAGTGATGGCCCGGGCCGTCCCCATCCACCGGCTCCTCTTCCTGCAAACAATGTGACTGCTTTCTCACTCGTCCCCCAACATTTGTGCCCCGGATAATAACCATGTCAGTTCAACCAGAACATGGCACCCGCAATTACACATTCTGATAAGATTTTTCCAATTCAACTATTCATGCTCATTTATTGTGTAGCTTACATTGTTTTAATTTTGTAGTTTATCACACTTACAATGACTATATCATCTCACTATTTCCAAGCTCTTCTTTGCGAGTTGCGCTGTGTTACCAAAACTGCCGCATCTTTCTTCAGAGCGGTCTTGTTGAATAAGATCACGGGTTCATATTATTGCTGTTTTTGATAGTTTCGTTTTTTAATCCTTTAAAATAGCAGATATCGCAATACTGTTACATACAAATGTTGGAAATTGTTTGCACAATACAGCCAAATTTTTTCAAAACATAAATTTTCATGATTTCTGGTAATTATTGAATAAATGCCAATTTCTTTGAGACAATAATTAGCCAAAATTATAAAAACCTATGTTTAAAAATATTAGGCTGCATAGTACAAACAATTACCAACAATTCTATTTAACAGTTATTCAATATCTGCTGCCTTTCAGAATTTGAAAAATAAAACTTACTAAAATAGCATAAATAGGGACCCGTGGCCTTAAAGCAAAGAGGATTTCAGAAGAGGATACGAAACTTCCACGCAAATAATAAACAATTCATAAAAAATATTTTACTATAAATTTGGACAAAAAAATTAATATTTCTAAAAATTTAAACATTGCAATGAGGGAAAGTTTTGAGCTTGAGTTTCAATTTTGACTTATTCATCAATAACTTGGACAAAAGAGGTCTGTGTGTGTGTGTATGTGTGGGTGTGTGTATGTGTGGGTGTGTATGCGTGGGTGTGTGTATGCGTGGGTGTGTGTATGCGTGGGTGTGTGTATGCGTGGGTGTGTGTGTACATGTAGGTGTGTGTATGTGTGTGTGGGTATGGATGTGTGTTTGTGTATGTGTGTGTGTGTGTACATGTGGGTGCGTAAAAGAAAGGGATGTTCATCAAGTAAACATGCCAGAAAACTCTCTCTAACAAACGAATGTGAGGCACCAGTATCAACTAATGTCGCGCGTTCAAACCCATGACATGACAACCCAACGTAGCAGTCGGTGCGTGTTTCAGAGAAATCCCTGTTCCTGCCCTGCTTCGCATGCTTAAGGAGGGCGCCTTTCAGTTTCCAGGACATGAAAAAAGTATGTGTTCCGGCTTCTGACACCTGAAGCAAACGTGCATCGGGCCGCACACAAGGCAAAGGACAGCTGACCGACTTGTGCTACACTGGACTTGCCTGTCGAAGCCCGCATGTGACGTACCCTGCGAAGTCACATTTAACATTCCAGCTCCGGACAAAACACGCGCTTGCTTGCGCGGAGTACATTGCGGAAGAAAACACACGTTGCCTGACGTAAACTCCTGTGTCAAGACAGCCGACTGAGGAACAACATGATCAAATTCACGATCCAAGTGCATTTCTCGCTCAATGGCGAGCGCTTCTACCCTCAATTCCTCAACATTAGTGGGCGGAGTGCACACAAACCTGTGCAAACGGGCGTCAGGAGTAAATTGGTCAACAATAGAAGCTACCAGCTTACTCTCAGCACAACGTAAATTCATCGCGCCGGCAAAACATTTTACATCCTGTACATATGATGACACTGTTTCATGCGGTCGCTGATACCGATCGACGTAGCCCCGTTTCATCGACAACCATACACTAGGCGGACCTGCACATTCTAAAAGATGCGCCTTAATCAACTCGTACCTCCCTTAGGCGCGTACGTCGCCCAAAATGGTAGCTGCATATCCCTCCACTCTAGCAGCTAAACACACTAAAAAGGTACGCTCATCACTAAAGAGCAACTGACTACGAAAAACACAATCGACGGCAACCAAGTAATGCAGTAAATCATCTGGTCGACCAACCTGCAACACCTCGACCCCATTAAACAGTGTCATCAACACTGTTTGGGACACGGTAACGGGCCATTCCGCCACTGTGCCCACATAGTCAATAGGCAAATTACCTATGGCCTGCAAAGAATTAATGTAGACAACTGGCCGAATCCGCAACGCCGTAACATTCTCGCCGTCGACGAAGTCTACTCCGGACTCACGCAAGTAGTCACGTAATTCCAGATATCCCAGTCAGAAAACAAAATCACTACCACCTGGATTAGCCATGAGCGAAAAATATTACGTAAATTTAAAAAGCCTGTACTCAACCTGAAAATCATGACCAATGCAAGACACCTATCGCCGCAAACCATGCCGCGCGCTCCGCAAAGCACGACCACACCCTCACAAAACAAAATTTAAGCAAAGGAGGCCTATCACGACACGTACTCGGGACTTAACCCGAGCAGAGTTGCGCAGAATTTGTGCCCACTCAGGCACACACGACCAGACAGTGACGCCATGTTCAGACAGGACGGGCTCAGTTGAACAAGCGCTGTGAATCCACGGCCAACAAGTATACACAACACAAAGGAAGACACTATGTGAGAGGTGGGTCTACCTTACAAACACACAACACGTGAATCAGCGACATCAAATGTAGTGCTAATCTCAACTTACAGAATTGTACACACTTGCACAAAAATACATTAGAAAACACAATTCAAGATTATAATTCAGGGATCTGCAGCAAGGATACATTAATACAAATTAGAAACATAATTACCAAAACTCTGACTCTGACCCACTCGCCACATTGACACTCAGCTGGCACGTAGTAAATTAAAGAAAGAGAGAAAGGTAAAGCGAACAAAGAAAGCTAAAATAACACGAAACTAATAACAAGCAAGCAAAACAAGGGTATACATGTGATCTATCGAACCGTAGAAAGCAACAGTACGCATGACCCTATTCAAAGAAATTTAAACTTACCCATCAAACGCATGCCAACGAAGCGTCGAGGTATCAAGTGGCAGGCAACCTTGCTCGGCGGGCGCAGGACCCGGAGTGCCGGAGCACACGACAGCAGAAGGCCAGGTAGAGGAGGGGAAGTAGGGGGGGAAGAGGGAGGCAACGAAGATGGTCGACGGGACCCTAACATCCACGAAGATCGACGAGGTGGTGCTGGTCCATTAAACGGGGTGCATCGCAAACACTGAGGTACAGTTTATAAAGTCCAAATTTCAATGGGCGCAATAGTTATTCATAGGACGTAAAGCAATAATAATGGCTGAGTCAAGAGTCCAAACACGAGTAATCTTTGTGGGTTCTAGCAAGAGCGTGCTGTCCCCGCACAATGTGAATGTCACACGTACCTTAAAACTACATATGATGTAAATAAGCATACATACCTCATCGACAGGTTTGCTGGGCGTGATTGCGATTGTCTCGTTGAAACACATGCATGCACAGTAGTGGCGGTTTGCATCGATGTCCGTCAAGACCGACACAAAGAACCTGGGCTCTTGGCGTTCTGTGGAGAGTGCCCATCCCTGCGGTTGGCAAAACTGAAACATCATAGCACTAACACCTCAGGTGCCTGTTGTCTTTAGGAGGATGTGGTACAAATGCTAATGCTAAAAACATTCACTTACATTTTCAGGAATTCCAAAATATATAAAAAACCATAAACAGTAATTGTAGAAAAAAATTTTTTTTCCATCACTGAAAGTAAATGTATTGCTAGTCTCACGTGTTATCAAGAGAACAACTGTAATTATACTATGTAGTGGTTTTGAAACTTTGATTCTGGCCCGAGAGGTTATGATAAAGGAGGAATGTGTGTGTCTGGAAAATCTATGCTCAAAAATTTAATTTTAAAGGTACATTTCTGCAAAATTAAAAAAAATAAATAAATAAATATTCAGCATTTTTTATTATGTACCATGACCTCTTGCATATGGCGATACTCTTTCCTAAAAACAAAAATTCTTGTTGTTTACACATTTATTATTAACTGGTTCAATACAATATTTGCAATTAATTTGCTATTCATGAAATCTTGAATAATTTGTTTATAACCACTAAAGCGATTCAAGAGAAAGCTCACAGAGAAAGGCAACATGGCAGCAACAGTGACTCTGACCCTCGGGGACATGTAACAGTAATAAACAAAACTGCCAATTTTACATTTTTCCACAAAATATTACATCACATATTGTGCTTTATTGATGTCAACCACAAACACCAGAACAAACCATCAAAATGTAATGGTGAAAATTAACTGCTTTTTATTTTGTTAAATTTGGCTGATATACTGTATCTTCACAGAATAGTACTACATCACATGTACTAAATAAATTTATAGGTAATTTTCTTTTTCAAAAACTTCCACAACAGTCCACAATCTGACATTTATTTTCTACATAACCTACATCCCACAAAGCATTGCAAACACTGAACAGCTGATATTTTAATGCTGTCACTCTTGTAATCGCACTTGTTTTCCGAACACATGGGCTTTTTCAAAAAGCACATCTGCATGAAGTTGTTTTACATATTGGAGACACAGAAGCAAAGTAGTGACAAGAATTACTTTAACGCATGCTCCTGGTGCCACAACTCTCTCATTAGCAAGGCTGTAATCTGCGTTCAGAGTTCCAGTTTTACCGTTGGAACTACAGGAACCTGCCATTTTACTGGTGGAAAGACTCATTAATTTGTTTCTTATCAATCTGAGCAGTACATTTCGTGATAAAGCTGTGGAAAAATGTGTTTTTTAGACATGTTGGAGAGCTCGAAAATAGCAGAATAAATGTATATTTATAACACACTGCAGCACAGTCTGACAATGCCCTTCAAGAATGTCGTCTCTCACTGAAGCATGAATAAATTGTGTAGTGGCTCTGCAACGGCTTAAAAAAACAATAGAACCTGAGCACAATATGAAGCTGCATCACCTAACACTTGGCTTCACCTGTAACTACCTCAAGGTACAAAGAAAAATTTACCAGGGACAGACCACATTAACTCAACAATACTGTATAATTCTTGCCATCTCAGATTTGGTGAAGTAAGGTTGGGATGTAGTATTTATATAGACTAAGACACATGCCAAATTTAATTGTAATACGGTACGTCAACCCGTTTGGAAGTTACAATTATGTAGAATTTTCGAAAACTCCCCAAAAATTACAGTATAGTAGATACATTATGTAAAATGTTTTAAATGATCTGGAAGCTCTCCTAATTGAGGTCAACATATGAATGAAGTTCTATTTTACAGCTCTTTTTATTACCTTCAATTGATATTTTATACATAATACCAAGAGTCAAAATGATTTTTTTTGAATGAAAATTTTGCTTTGAATTACTAAAAAAAATACATTTTTGAAAATTCTCAAGTTAATGTCAAGAATAAACTAGTACACTTGTAAATCACCTTGATAAATATAAATATGGTATGACAATGGGTCAGTGTTAAAACTAGGGATGCACCGATACCAATAACTGACACTCAGTATCTGTCAAATATGTGGTATCGGCTGTTTATGGGTATCTGTATTTTCTTCAATTTTTACTGATAACTATACCAATACTGTATACCTAATTTACCAGCATATTTTACACTTCAGTGCATAATTTATGCACCTTGTTATTGTATGAGCATATTGTAACGTTGGTGATTCCCATGCTCAGACGAAGACGATACAAGTTCACAGATTAGAGCTTTTCTTCACTTTTATTACTTTCATCAATATACAACATACACAGAATTCTTTATACAGGAGAGAACAAGTCACTATAGCACCGACCTACATCTTATAACGGTAAGTAATATCCAATTTACTCCTGCGCAACCAATATTCTACAACTGAAAAACTGGGCACCGAACCTACAACCATTCTCGTCGCCGCACATCTTTTTCTACCTCCCGCTTCCCTTCTTTATGGCGTGACTTCGCTTCGGCCAATCAGCTATTTCCAGCTATTGGGGTTCTTATAATGCGCCTCGACGGTCATTGGCTGCTATCCTCACCTGACAATAAACCACTCCATAAGGCCAATTGATTGACTAATAAAAAAAACTGAAAAATTGAACTATGCATTAAAGAGGATAATAAAATAATAGAAATTATTTGCGCTTGTTACTATTCTGTTCAACAATTAAAAATATTAAAATAGGCTACATTACATAACCCCCCTCGATTTGTAGAAAATTTTACTGAAAATTTCCTGCAAATCGAAACCTAAGAAGATGTAGATCACTGCACTACCCACATCCCAAATAACAGAATCTGACAAAATACAGAAAATTAGCCAAATAGATGACACATAATTATGTTAAACATCAGTTCTTGATAATTTTATGCTGATAAAATTCCTTATCCGTCCAGACAAAACACATCTATTACTAGTATGTATCCTAGTTACATTAAAGAATTTAGCACTTATTGTTTACCATATTATGAACACATTATGTCTATACACACTCTAGTTGAGTCACCATGATGACAGTATTGTATAACAAGATACTTGTAAAATTTCAAGTTATTACAGAATGGTATTTGACCCAAGATTTAAATTTACATCCTACTACAATAGGTCTTATCATCTGAATGTGTCACTTCTGACCATAAATACATGTACAAAAAATGTAAACTACTTTAAAGGTACATTCAGCTTTACACAAGCTATTACAGTATTTCCTCCTTGCCCATTTAAGTGTTAAAATACTTCCCCAAAGTTTCACAAAATATAATAAGTAATCTTTAAATAATAACACAGACCTTCATGATTACAATGTACACATATTACCTCCTCTCTGAACACAAATTTATATCCTTACCTTCTTGTTTCATAGTTACATATAACTTTACCTCTACAAATGACACTTATATTTCCTATACAATCTCCTTATCATACTATTACCAATCTACTATATCAGTACCCACCTTCAGTACTAATAACATCACATCAGCACTCCAATTAGTGATTAAAATAAATGACAAACAAGACAAATATGATACCCTTTTCTCCAGCCATTAAATAAATTGAAAAAAAACTACATTTCATCTGGCTTAATAACAGAAAAGTTAAAGCAAGTAATGCAAATACATCAACCTTTGTAATTACCCTCATTTATAAAACATCACACATACAGTAATTACCAATAATTCAGCAACCTCTTTTATAACAGTCTTAAAATTTCAATAGTACACCACACAATATCAATATTCCTGGGTTAATACAATGTTGTTAACCACTCCAAGGTTTCAGCATGGAAATATGATAGTTGGTACCATTTATTCTGTATACATCATGACCCACTTTTGCTTCAACAATATGTGGTCCATCATACAGCAAAAAAAAAATTTGTGGAACAATTTTTTATCTGCACACGATAAATTTTTGTTCTGCACCAGCACACTATCTCCCTCTTTTAACACCAATGCCTTGCCTTTTCTGTCATGCCTGGCCTTACGGGCTGCTGCTTTTAAAATTAATCTTCTTCTGGCTATCTGGCATGTAACACTATGGTCTGTGCATACACTTACAGGACAG
>PNEQ01001087.1:5453-47216 GCA_003012365.1 Medauroidea extradentata | reverse complement strand
GAAAAATTATTAGTTATAGTCAGTTCGAGTTTTTTCTTGGTATACGCATTTATATTACAGTTCTGTTAGTATTTGCCGCTAGAACCAAGTCTATTCTTTACATAAAAAAATTCACAAATATCTGCGATTACAAAGTTATTCATAAAATGTAGTTTTAAAGTCCTCAAAACACCGGAATATCTGAACCGCGCCCTTAATGTCCACTGTGTATATATAACTCTCCGGCGAGGGAAAGCAGGCAGATATGACTCAGCCTCGAGACAGACAGCAAATATTTGTGATGGTAATGGAGCCGCTGTAGAAGGGCGGTCTGGGAGCCATTAGGCACGGCCGAGGTTGCAGGAGCCAGGGATTGTGAAAGGAATGACATCCTGGCAACTAGAGGAAGATGATAGCGTTCTCTAACTTTCCCAGCGTGCTACGTGAGCGAGACATCAACAAAGTTGCAGTAGACAGTTCGCAGTCATCTTTGTTGGCTTTGTACGAAGTTGTTAACTAAAATAAGTAGAATCCTGCTACAACATGGTGGAGAGATCGAGCGACAACAACTGAAGGAATTGTTTTCTCGTGTAAGAAAAATAGCATTTATTAATAATTTTTTAAATGTTGGAGGCATATAAGTGACAGTATAAAATCATAGATTTCTGAATAATTATTTATGTTATTTAGAATACCTAGACCGTTATTATTGAACCAAAGATATAATGCATGTAATACTACATGTCCTTTGTGAAGAGACTTAAGAATCAGAAAAAAAACGTCTGTCAGTACTGCGATCACAAGGGACATCCACCAGTAAATGTCTGTTAGAAGGTAGTTATTGGCGAGAAGATTGTATGTCAGTCCAGCGACTTGCTCCTCAGTGTATGCTCTTCTGGCCTTCGATGCTTCTGTCGTTAAGTCTCAGGTTCGAGTCCCGCACCAACGTACAAATAGAACGTGATTCTAAGTTCCTACATTTTACGTTCTCTTCACTTATTGACAACATTTGTCTTGCGCTACAGTGAATGGTTAACGTTGGCTTGGTATGGCGACTTGTAGAATACTTAAGGCGCCCGCCTGGTGGCCGTGCGGTAGTGCGAGTGAGGCACGGCGTCAAGGGCGATGTGCGGTATCGCTCTACTTACGACGTGCAGTTGTATCGTCAAACATTAGCCTGACTGACACTTCCAGTGGCGACCCTCTCTTTTTATTGGTGGCAAGTTTTAAGTCAAGTCCAGTACACCTTTCCATCTTAGTTTCACACGAATCCCGTCTGTTGTTACTTAGACATAATAGTTTCAAAAAACTGTTTTTAGCCATTTTGAGGGGCTCCGAAACTATCTTTTTGATTAACGTGATGTTTTGAAACCAGCATTACGACATCGTTTGAAGTGTTTGTTGTTTTCGTAAATGCACACGTCAGAAACACGTTTAGAAGTTTCTTAGATAAAAGTGTTCTGCTAGCACGCTGCAACACTGTTTACAATTCAGACAGGCGGCCTCCTTAACTTACTTAGGTTACTTTGTAAACACCTGGAACTGAAATGTTGTCATACCCAGGCTAACCTCGTGACTTGTATATGTAGTTCCGGAAAAAGTAAGCATTCAGAAGACCTAGTTACTTATACCTTTGTACAAAGGAACAATTAAAAGTGCATGTATTGCACTAAACTCAAAAGTAGGCATCTGGCGTCACAATGAGTACTATTTTTTTAAAATAAATATTCTAGACGCCATGGTTTTCGTAAGTACTGACATAATGGCGAACTATGTTGTGATGGGTTGTAGTGTAGCCAACTAGCGGCCAGAGACGTAGACACGTGCTGAGGGCGCCGGTCCAGTGACCTTGACGCTGTGTTGACCTCCGACCTGGCGCACAAAGACGGTCCATTGTTCCCTGCACGACGTGTCGGCCGGCGAGATGTATGTCCCCCTGCCCCACCTACCCCCTCACTCTGTCATCTTCTCGCACTTCCGCCCGCACCGCACGTCGACCTCCCAGTACAACCCTCACTTGTTTACTATGCATACACTGACAACATTCTCTTACGTCCATTTAACAGGGCATGGTGCATAGCACCGCGCTAAAAATATCGGTTTAAAAGTCTTATGTTTCTGGAAGCCTATTTGCAAAAATAAAATACCAGCAAACGTGCAGAATAGATGTACCTACATTTTAAGGCAATGATCTTTCATTTATTTCAAACAATTGCAAATAAGTAGAATATTTTTAAACTAAATACTTCGATAAATATTGAGACCATTTACAGTGTACGATACACAATTTTGCCAGAGCGTTTTTAAAAATAATGTACAGTTTGGTAGGAAAAACTTATTTTGCTTCATTTCGGCTTATTTTGACAGCAAGTTATGTGCTGTTTCAGGGGCAAAAATCTTGACATCTGTTTGGTGTATTGCAACAGAAAAATTCAGATACAAACGATGATATAAGTGTTAAAACTGCCCGAGTGAATTTTTGCTATATGTATTAATTTGCGTTAAAAAATATTTTCGTAACCACTAGCCTATTAAACTAAAGAGCGAGGCCTAAAGTAAAAATGTTTCTCGGATAACGTATTGTTGAAGAACAATCTCTGGCGCGGAAATCCCATACAGTTAATGGCGGCGCAAGAAATAACGCTTAACAAATGACGTCATATTAAACATTTCCATACTTAAATAGTACGGGGCCGCGGTGGCAGAGTGGTCAGACCATTCGCCTCCCACCAAGGCGATCTGGGTTCGATTCCCGGCGGGGTTGGTCTTCAGATTTTGGCATCTTGGAATAATGCCGGACGACGGGTGAGTTTTCTCGGGGATCTCCCGTTCCCAGCTGCCCCTTCATTCCGACGTCGATCCATACATCATATCACCCCTCACCAGCGCTAAAGACCTAGATGTTTAGTGCTGACCAAAATATCTCGCTTCAGTTAAAAAGTACCACAAAACACTTGTTTTCAGAAGCGTGAAATCATAGGAGATGAACGAAGGACGTGGAACGGGTACACACTCGTTCTTTGAATGCTGTTGCTAAGTAAACATAACTTACACGCCGCGAGTAGATTACTTGCAACGACAGAAGCTGTGCTCGCCGCTGGCCGGCCTCGACAGGGAAGACGTGTGATATCAAGTAGTGTTGAGACATTATTGAGTGATACGCCCCCAGTGTTAGTTCTCCCCGCCTATCTGGTGTGGAACATACACTTGGTAGCAGAACATGACTGTACCGCGTGACTATAACACTTGGTACGCACTTAACTCTTTCAACATTAATTGGTCACAACAACATTCGTCCTTTTGTGTCTATATCCGCGACCTTTCTAACTGCGATGATAAAGTATTTGTAGCTTAGATGCTAGTTAGCTAGGTTTATCAATTTGTTTCTTACTGGCTACACTGATATATGACAATATCATAGCGTGCTATGTACAGCGCTGGTCATGCTAGCTTTTCCGCAGCAACACGCGGTCCTCGCGGAAAAAAGAACACACAATTGTAACGGAGTTTCCTTGCCTTGTGAGATGTACGTACTTCCAGTGCGAAATTAACGTCAACTGAAACGAACCTCTCGAACCAGACTCGAAAGTATCACTTGTTGGAAAGGCGAAAATTGTGCAGTCTCTGTATGCCATATGAAATGTCATCAGACGTAGTAATTTGTTGGTAAATGTACCAGTGTTCTGGACTCGTACGATGTACAATAGAAAATAAATTGTCGCGCATGTTAAGTGCCCGACATAACGTGACAGTATGTAGTCGAATTACAGATAATTTCTGTGTAGTTCTTTGGTGAAGGATGTGACGGGCGAGAAACCGTTTAACGTGACATCAATTAAAATTAAAGGACTTTAGAATTGTACATTCATACGTAGGCTACTTTAAATGTGAATATAGTATAAATAACTTAATATGTTTCACTGAATTAAATACCTGCAATTACGCCGTATATTTAGTTTCAATAAAATAAAACGAGCAAATGGGCAGTAGTAATGAATTTTTTTTTCTATTCAGTAGTTCGATACAGTTAGAGAGTAATTTAGTTCAGTCTAGAGGTGCAATGAGAGAGACATTGCATCATTATCTGACAGCAGCCTGGACTGCAAGTTACTGTATGCTAATATGACATGTGTTGTTGGCCGACAGTGTGTGTGGCTACTGACGGACTTGGTTCAACCAATGATATAAGTTCAGGTGTAATATGCCCTCTATCTTGTAATAAAGGCACACACGGAGACTCGGATCAGTAGTCTATGACGTCACCGAGTGTGTGCGTGTAAGCATATGCTCGTGTCGCCACATAATAACGCATAATGTTCACGTGTCTAGTAATGGGTAAAACTGGAGCTTCTCGTGCCGTATTTACAACGAACTTCATAAATAACCAAATATGTATCGATTCAGTTCGGAACAAATACACTTGCATCATGGCAAAGTAATGTAACCCACTGCTATAGCTGGTTCTCTGCAGTTTTCCAGCGAATCAGAAAGCCTGTCAGAGCAAAAATATACGAAATAAATTTTCAAACAACTCTGTAGATAAAACGTTATAGTTTGTTAACAGTATTTCCTGCACGTTGGTCTGTATCGAGTTAAATGCTACTGAGACTTGTTAGATGACTTGCCAAGTTTCTCTTCGCCACCAGTATGTAGTTGTCAGAACAACCCGATGTTCTAGATCCACTTTGAACGAGAAGTTACAGTGTGATGTTTAGTCCGAGATGGCGTATCACTGCAGTTGTAAATGTATCTGGCAGCGCGTATAAACTGCTTCTGTGTAATGCGTGTTCATAACAATGTCACAAGATCACTGCAGGATATAATTACCGCGAGATGATTTATAGGGAGGAAAGTCACCAAAGTTGTGTTTGGAAAGTGACCAATAAGCCGGGAATATGTTCTGCCGAATGGGGGCGATGTCATTTTCCAGGACAGAAGTCCAAGAGAGACTATGGCGAGCTACGCGCAGCTGTGAACGAGTGGGAATGTTGCCGTCAACACAAGCTCAGAATATAGTTGCATCTCATATGTGATATGACTATACTTGTATGCAGTCGCTTGTTTTATCTCTGGGACGTGTATGTTGACAATCCTAGCCAGACAAGACTCTGGTTATCTTAATACGAGCTTAATAAAACGTCTAGCTAGCGACTGTAAAGACGGAGTACAGAGAGTTTGGCGCGCTCATGAATAGTTGGCTGTGCTCATCCTATCAAGCCTCAACCAAGAAGACCTCGAGCTTCTACCAATGTCTGAGGACCGGGAGTTATAAGGGTGACACGGGTACGTTAATGCATTGCCTCGTTTCCTACGGCAGGTCGCTGAACGTGCGTACATGACTTCTGGTCGGCGATTAGACATGTGTCACTAAACGGAGCCAGTTTATTTTTATTATTTTATTGACCGCAATTGCGCAGTAAAGTGCATGCTCTCTTAGATCCTGGATTCATTAGTATCCAGTTATTGCTTTTATTACTTACTGGGGAAAAACTTTTTGGCCATTTTTACAGTGCTTTGAATTAGTGATAATAGCTTGTGTGTAGTACAGCTCAGGAATCGTCTGGAATCTTGTATTTCCTTAAGTGCACGATTTGAAACAGGTTTATTAGTTTTCCAAGCGTTTGTTTGGCGACATATTTCACAGTTCACACCAGTAGGTACTTAGTCGTTCCCAGTTCGCTCTTTGCCTCTTCGTAGTTTCTATCTCGTTCTCTTTCTTGTTTCTCATTTTCTTCCTCGCTGTCGCTTTGTCACAGTCTCTTCTTCTCTCTCTACTATGGCAAGTGCTTGCAGGACGTGAGTGTTACAAGAGCAACGATAGACGTCATCTAACGAGACCTGCCAGCCAAAGTTGCTGCGACAGACCCAACAACACTTCGCCAAGTGTCCCGTCGTCTGCTGGGTTTTCCGCCTTTCACTAAACTTTCACGACCATTGTGGTGTTCAAATAGTCGACATAAAAGTCGTACGTTCTGCTTTTACCCAGGTAACTACAGAGTTGTGGTTGTCGTGGCTATTTGGAACTGAGGTTGTCCACATTAGCGCTGCGTTCGTTTAAACGTCAGACCTGGTAATTGTGTTGCCTTTTAATCAACTGAATGCAGTAAAATTTTGCTAGGTTTTTTCTCTGAGAAACAAATGCCTAGCTTGCAGGTGCTGATCGCTCTTTTAGTGTAATAACTCGTAAATTAGTTAGGTAACATTGTTGTTATACTGGACGTGTCGGGAGACCAAGGTTTGAACTAAACACTCCAGGATGTACCTTCATGTACCTTATGAGAACAGCCTTAAATTTAATTTTTGCCATTTTCACTATACGCTCTCTTTGAACACATTCGATAAAAATGAGGTTAAACTTGGCGTCTATGGACAAGTTTTTTTCTACCTTCCCTGAAAGAAAATAAAAGGGGGGGGGGACATAAAATATGCGGCAAAGTTCAATGTAGGGAGTCTCGGTTTGTTTCATTTCTGTCACAGCGGTATGTAGTGCGATATTGATAAATGTGGGAATGTTATTTTGATGACTGAATGTGATATTTGTGAAATAGTAGTCTATGTTTCACGTGCACGATGTAAGTACTCGACCCCACTGTGAGATGTGTGTACGTGGGTCAGTGCGTTGACAAAATTACGCGAACATATGCCACTGCGAGCGATTATTGCCGTGTTGCGGTAAACATACACAATACGGGAATAAAGAAAAATCCAATGTTAGCTGTTGTCAAACATTCAACGTGCAGACGGAATTGTCCGTATGTTTCATGTTTGTTAACAACATCTAACACTGGATTTATTATTTTCCATTTAATTATAGTTTTTTCTGTAACACGGCCACATCCACTCACAGTGGCGTATGTAAAAAAAAAAAAGGTAAAGTTTTTTTTAACACAGTTTCAGGAATCTTCCAAAGATCACACTGATCACATTGTTACGCCATTTCTCTCGGCCTGTCTCTCCGAAGGAGGTCAGTAGTCGGGTATGCCTGTCCCTAGCGAGTCAAAACAACTCTTGTCTCTGTCATAATGTGTAGTCGTATCTGACTAGGCGGCAATTAACTACGGCTACAGAGCGTGAAACTGCTCCTTATTGGCTGCCAGGACCAGCCAAGCCCTCGTAGTTGACGGCCTTCCTCATTCCTGTACTAACTTCCTGCACACATGGCTATAGTTGGTTACAACTATTATCCTAGTTTCCCGCGTGTATCTACTCTTGATTGTGTTCCTACAGAATGTAGAACACAGCTTCAATATGAACGGAATTTTAAACTGTACGAGCGAAAAACAAGTGGCGACGGACTGAAATCTTTAACCACGATTGACATGTAAACATGGCGTGTACGTTGTGTAGACACCCGACAGTGAACTTCAGAACAAATTTGTTATTGTGAAAAAAACAGGTGGAAACAGTTACGTTTTTGTTAGAAGAATTTTATCAAGTTTGTGTTTTATTTTGTACTTGTGTTTGTCTATAAAACAAAACACTTTGATCAGTGTAGTCCAGAACTATTGCAACTAGTTAAATACTGAACGAGTTAATCAACATGGCGACCACATCGTCTTAGTTCAGCCCGGTGTTAAGTAAACGTTACTCTCCCTAGTCCAGCTGTGCGCCTGGCCTGGTGTATCTCACGCCACTGTACGTCAGTCCAGTTGTAATGTCTGCTGATTAGTAACCTTTCAATACTGGTTCGTCTAGTTAGTCCATGCTTGAATCCCCATGGCAGTTTGGTTATAAATGCACTGCTGCGGTCGGGAATGTGCGGGAAATGTACTTGACATTTTTATTTTCTGCGGGAATCTCTCTGCCACCAGTCATTTCGTTACACGTTTTCAAGAAATTTGACGGTACTTTGACAAATGGAATTTAAGTTTCAAATCGCAAATCTCCATCATTCTGGGCTAAATTACATAATAAATGCGAAATTTTTAACGCATTTAATTCGATAATCGGATGAAAGTGAATCGACAGAATCGATTTTTGACAGGTATATTTATGCGACAGCAAGGTTTAAGTACAAATATTGTTGCGATTACGATGAAGTTGTGATGTGTAATTTGACGGAATTGAAGTCGTCTGAAACGGCAACAATTTTCGTCATGCATCGTATGAAAATCCAGGAATAAATGGCAAAATACTTATCGGCACCAAAAACATTGCAAATGACAAGGTTAAAATTGTTGCGCCTGTGAGGAATATATATGCGAAACACGAATAAATACATTCAAGGTATTTAGGTTATGATTAAAAATTGAACTATTTATCCCTTAGCACTTGTTTCTTGTACCGAATATTATTTATACGTACACGCACGGCCGTAGAAGAACAGGTCTGGACACTCGCCTGGATGTTTGACCCCCTTATTGTTTGGCTGTAGTTCACCAAGTTACCGAGAATATTGTGTTTTATTGGCGCTGCAGTTAGGGCGGTCGAACTCAAAACTCTGCCAACTTCCCTCCCACTAAGATAATGATTTATCAGAACGTATTTTTTATCAATTTATGAAATACTTCCTTCGCTCACAATTAAAAAAAAAAGCTCCAGCAATCTTTATTTATTTTATAATGTCAACAATGGAAAAACGTGGGCGGAATTTGAGTCCGACAACCCGGATTACAGCGCCATAAAGTACAACATTCTCGGTAATTTGACGAACTACAGCCAAACAAGGGGTTCAAGCAAAATACATTGTTAGATAGGCGAGTGTCCAGACCACGGTCGTAAAAGTACAGGTACGTTGTTTTGTAAATTGTGACGTAAATAAATTAAGCTCACAGTTTTAAAGTGTTGAGAGTAAGTGAAAAATTCTGGAAGGTAATAACCTACGTAACTGTTTAATTTTATTTTGTGTAAATTTTTCTTACAGACGTATCTTATTTAAAACTGTACAAATAATGATAAATGTAATATGATATTGTGCTGGACCCTCATGTTTTATAAATTTCTTCCCACAATTCTATTCATATGCATTTCGATGTTGTTCACATTGACTGAACCGTCAAATGTAACAGAAGAGGAATATCAACAATTAAAGTACTGTATTTGAATTAAATACTGGACTACAGTAATATATTTTACACGCCGTCGCCACGTCTAAAAATAACATAATTGTATGGTTATCGTTAGTCAGCTTGTGTAGCACAAGTTAACATGGCATCACGTTTAAAGCACTATGCTGGAATGTCTCAGGACATTTTGGAAATGTACTGGAAATTAAAATTCTACTTTTTTAGTCTGGACAACCTAACTTTTTTTAAAGTGGAGACTATATATAATGTTGTTGTTGGAAAGTCTGTAGCAAAGTTCAGTGTATGTCTGTATGTGAGTTTGACGTACATCCGGTTAGTACGTTTTTAGTTTTGCCTGACTGAATAACCGTTTTGAACTATGTTGGAGGGCGTAGAAAAATATTTTTGAATGTTCATGGCGTCTTAATGACCTTGTCAAAGTGTATTTTATTTCGTACATTAGCACAGCGGGCGCATGTGGTATAGTCTTCCTATAAACCTGTTTACAAACACGTTGCAACGCATTTGTAAAGCGTGGCATGTGGCACCATTAAACAATACATTTATTGCGAGTTGGCCAGGTCTTCTTATCTGTAATTTTCGCAAGCACACCTAGTGATATCGTTATCTTGAAGACCTTCAGAATAGAACATATGTTCGTGTTATCAACTTACGGTGGATGACTGTTCATATGTACCATAGACTTTTTATTCCTGGAATAAATATTTGTGTACATAACATAAACGTTGCTTGTTTACTGCCTGGAGTCTCGACATTGTTTGAAAACCAGTGCTCTTGTTGTTCTTCCCACTGTGTAGTTTGAGTTACTGAACTAGTAGGATTGTTTCTTGGCGTCACGTACCGCTGACATCGATGCTATTACAAACCGGACCACCGGCTCAGATAATAAGAACAATGGAAGTGACCATGGCCTGTAACGGTAAAGCTACTAAAGTTCAGCTGGAGTAGTTCTTGAAACTCCCGGACTGTGAATATTAACCTGTATCCTCCCCATGATTTTAAACACGCTCTCCAACAAGTGGTTGTTTTTACCAAGTGATCTGACATTAAAAACAGTTTGGTATATTCGTAAAAACATCTAAGTTGACAACGCAGCTAATCTCATTACAGATAAATGTCTGAGAGAGCAGGAATAGGATTGTACGTGTAGAATACTGAATATTCCTTGAGGACGTCATCATGCTCATGTTCCAGTTGACAATTGCCCTTGTGACGTAGAGTAGCCAGCACAGCAAGCTGCGGTAACTGGAGAACTGCAACATCAAAGTGCATTATCAGCTGTCATAAACGTTGAAACAAGTGTTACTGGACGAGTGATAGCCGCAGACAAACGTGATACAGAACCACAGCCAGGTAGTACCGCTCGCGGAGATACAGTGTTGCTATACAGGATGAGTCAGAACACAGTGTTGTAACTTTGCGTGCTGACAGCTCACTTAAACTATGTCGATAGTATGTTTTCAATTTGGTCTTGATGGAAATATATTGGTAGTATTGCTACCCTGAAAGTTGTATTATTTCGAATTACACATAAGTTAAAAAATCAGAAATATACTTAATATTAACTAACGAAAGTCTGAGCAGTGTCTTAAGCAATGACTTTTCTGAATTTTATGTAATTTAGTTTGATAATATCAATGGCCCATTGTTGTTCAAATGGGGTACGCCCAATTATCTATGCTTGCAACTTCAAAACACTTTCCTACAATCCACGTTGTACTAAAGAACATGGGGCAGGTGTGGAAGATTAATGAAAAATGTCATCTTATCGGAAATTGTTACACTTCTCCAGTTTCGAAAAATCAAATGTCTAGCAATTGCATTTATTGTAACGCCTGAAATATATGCAGACTTGTCGACTGTCCTGTAAGGCAGAGTAACGGAACAAATAGGCGTGTCGCAATGTTGTGGTTTGGGCGGCTTTTATCTTCGAAGATTTGCAACGTAGATGGTGTAAAAGTGGACTGCATATTACGTTAAAGCGGTTGAAATATATAGCGAGGGAAACTGCAGTTTGTTTTAAAATAAAATCCACAAATTTATGGTAATGTTCAGCAAGTTTTATAATATGGCAAATGCAGGTATTCCTCCTACTGTTCAACATAGATTGTGATCCCCTGAGTGCGTCCTAACTGCTACACAAAGCACACACACCAAGTAGTGACGTAAGGAATTGTAGCGCAGATGTTAACATAACCTGTTACTTGGCACGTAAATGTAATGTCACACAACTATTTTCCAGTAAACGGATCTCCCCTCATACAGTTTTAAGTTTACGCTTTCCGTCAATTGCGTGGTTAATAGGAAAAGGATGTCGAAGTTGTTTTCTTCAGTTTGTACGTAAGTGACTTTAAAATTATATTTAACTAAGCATAGTATTAAAAAAATCCGATCTCTCAGTAAAAACTAATTCATTTCTAAGTTAATTCTCGGCTAATAATATTGTTGCGTCATTAATATAACTGCAATATTAATCGTGGGAATGTTTTGGCATTAGAAACAAAAATAGTAAAAGAGCCGACAATTTTCGTTCTTTTTTATGTATGTAAAAACTAGAATGTCATTGCCAGAAGCGATATCAACACATGATGACAGTTATAAACGTTGTGAACCATCTTATCTGTGTTAGCTTTTTAACGGGCAGGTTAATCAGAAAATATTCCACGTTCATGCGCCATTATGACGAATACGTCACTAGAAGTAATGTATAGTTGTTGAGTTTTAGTGGTACGAGTGTAAAAGAGCTTAACATTTCCCGTCGAGAAATATATTCACGTGTATTGGCAAGTGGTCGAGATAAAACGTGGAAGAGCGACGGAAGTAGATTGCCCGGTATTGGAAATGTTCCGAACAACGGAGGAAATAAGTTTCTGAAACGTCGCGTATAATTGGCTTGTTTGTACGTATAATATAATAAGACGTACATTACTTCTAGGTTCTGACAACTAGCTGGAAGCCACGAGTTTAATTGTGGAATAAGTTTGAAAATTGTGAGAGGCCAAACTGTGAAGACGACTCTTTCAAACACTAAATACTCTACTTGAAACTTCTCCACGAATATTCTATAATAAACTTTGCTTGTTTTATATCCATCATGCTTAATACCTCGTACAATGTGTGAATATTTGTATCGTAATTATTTTTAATATACTGTTATCATATTAACATCATTTCTTACATTATCAGTGCACAGAATTCTTTATCAGAACTATATTACTTTTAAGTTTTCAAGAAAAAAATAATTTTTGGAAAATATATTTAAAATAAAATTGCATACGTTTACGAATAACGTGAGATGCTGCGGAGTAGCGAGCTGTACACTCATACAAGCAACAAACTGAATACTATTAGGACGAAGTGACGGTCAATAGCTGGCGTGTGTATGTATTTGTGGGTATATAGGTATGTGTTTGACTAACATTGAGCTAATATTAATTAAATCTATCGCAATATTTCTTAAAAAGTTTTACGTATGACAGTTATAATTTGAAATTGTTACATTTAAAGTTGATTCATTTTGGAATATTTTTAATATTGCTTGGTCTTTCGAACACTATGACTGGACTATTATGCGCAAAGCACTCAAGTTTACAATTCAGTGAAGAATTATTACACAAAACAACGAAAAAAATATTAATATTGAATGATTATGTTTGTACATACGAAAAAAAAATCACGCAAACTTCGTTAATTAGAAATGCACTCATAGAATGACTGCCTGCGACTAACCGGGGGGGGGGGATGTCAAAAATCAACCAAAACAAATAAAAAATATAATTTACAAAGAATTATCTCTGAAATTGTACAACCCAGTTGATTGTTTTCTAAAACAGTACAGCTGTAGAGTTTGTCATTTTGATACATTTTGAAGTTATATTCGACATAGTTAATTTTTTTTACTTATAGTTAATTTTTTTTTACTGAACGTCAGGAAAGACTGCAAATTCTCTCTCGCCTAATTTTTTTGTGCGGCGAGATAATGCCTGGAGGATGAAGGACGTGACGGTGCCGGTGACGTGCAGCTGTGTCCGGGACGATGCCGTGCTGGCGAGGTAGCTATATAGCTGCACGGTGACTTGCGGATGTTAGGTCCTTGGTTTGTGGGTTATGTGGGGGGGGGGGGGCAGCAAAAACCTGTGCGCCCAGACGTGCTACAGCGCGGTGGAACTGATTACCTCGCCACGACTCCACTGTTGCCAACATTCACCTACATTACTGTGCTTGTGTTGCCAACATTCGCGTGCAACGTGAAGGGCCATCTTAGAATTCTTACATTTACATGTCAGTTCCATACAACGATATTTATTAACATTTCCTGTCTGACATTGCACAGATGATACCTTCTTAAGCGTTACCAAACTGTCCACCTGCATTACTTTTCTTAGCATTTGACTAGTAACCTTCCCGGGGTAGAAAGTCATTTTTTTTCTACAGATGATCACACGTATAGTATAAGCAATAGTAGTCGAGCAATGCCAACTGTATACGATGTAAGAAACTATTTTCTCTGTCTTGTATAAGCATACAACACTGGCAAATAAAATGCAGAAGTTCTATTATTCCTAAATAATGGTTACTTGACATTCGTAATGTAATAGATAAGTGAACAGTAAAACCAAACTATAAGTTGATAAGCAAACATCTACTCAGGATAATGCATTCAAGCTTGATCTGTTCCGACGCAATTAAATGTACGAGATTTCTGTGACAGATATACGTTACCTGAAGAAAAAATTTCTTAAAAAGATGATCAAAGGTATCGCGTAAGGCTTATGTTTATTGATTTTTGTAAATTGTCTTCGAGGAACCCACAATTTAGCGCTGAATGTTGTACCAAGACCTCTTTAGAGGTTTTTTCTTTTGGTTTTAGACTTATTAAAGCACCTACTTAAAATATTTAATTATGACGTTATTAATTGTAAATTCCATTTCATTGCGACAGACACATTAATCCATTACATATGACCAATAATAATGACATAGTTAGTCAAGTATTGTTTATTAATCATGCACACATTTCGTTCCTTTTCAAAGTCACCAGGCAATGCGTGTGCCTGAATTAGAAGGTGTTTGTACAACGTCGAGCTGCTGTAGTAAGTAAAGTCTAGTAACTTACACGGGAAAAATATTGACTGGAAAATGTTACATTCAGCACGAGGCGAGAGACCCACCTTAAACTATGCTGGCAACGTAGTATACACACTACATTTATATAATAATTGTAAAGGTGTCTGATATAATTTAATATCGGTTTTTAACCTACACACTGTTCCTAAGTGATACCAGCAAGGTTTTAGATTCAAATAGCCTTCGCAAAGGCGTATTTAAAATCCTATCTTTATTAAATATAAAGCTCTATTGTTGTGGTTGTTAAGAAGGGCGCATCTACCGCGTGAACGGTATGTTATTTAAATATGCGAGATGAACGTTAGATCACGTTTTTGTGGCCGGCTTTGAGTGTCAGGTCTATAAACATACTAACCTGATTGTAAAAAAACAATCATGGAAGCGTGTGTTTGAATTTACTTTATTCTTTTTACAAATAAAATTGTATAGTTGCAGATTAAGCCGATATAAAAATATGACTACTACGTAAGCACTTCTGTGTAGTGTTTCGTGCACAAAAGTGGTATGGTCATTGCAAGAGAATTATAGGTTAACTTTCAAGAATTATCTGGAAATGATTCGTGACAAATTAATTCAAGATTCAATTGTTATTCGTGTCGATCAGTTTACGAGGAATATATATTATGCTTTGTCGAAGAGAAAATATGGGTAATACAATTTAAATAAATGTTATGGCTCAAAAACTGGAAATAGAAGAAAACTGTCTAAATCTCTCCCTTAAAGTAAGAGTTTCAGAACATGTATATCTTCTTAATAAAACTCCACCACTGACTGGCAGATAACGCATGGCTTAAACCGTGCATCTAGAAGTGTGACATCTTGTACAGGAGTTCCCTGTAAATAATGTAAGTCACACCTGAGGAAGTACTTTTGAACATTCAGCACCTAAGAGGGTTAAATAAGGGATTACAGTGTGTATGGAAGGGTCGCCATTTTTAAAATTAGATACATGAAATTAGGAGTTTAGGCTTTTAAAGAACCTCGATAGTAAGTACCTACTAAAATGTATCGAAAGGGAAATGTCACAGAAATCTTGTCGGGCGCACGACTAGTCTATATATACTTGAACCGTGAACTACTTGTAAGGAAATGTCTTTGTTGCACGCGCTAGTTCTATACTGCACGTATTTCCAGCTGCCCACACGTGGTGCGCTGGCATAACTGGCTGTTACCCGTGTCAGCAGTCTGCTCACGCAGTGTGTATATGTTGACGCAATATCTACCGTAGTACTGCTGATGGCATACGTGCTGGATATTGGCTAATGTCTGTCGTAAACCAACAACACGATAGCGCTCTTAAGTAGTTAATGGTAGCGGCAAGATTTTACACTTTAGTTTTTAGGTCCATTCTTCCTTCAGGTGTTCAATGCAGGTTTTATTTTATTTTTTTTATTTCTGGGAACGTTACGCGATAATAAAAATCACATCCCTGCGAGAATTGGATGTAAAATCTGCATTAAATATGTTACAAAATAAGAGAATGATTAACTTTACCATAAACGTATCAGATTTGTTTAAACATTTTTATTATACTAATTTTTAAGTGTTCCACCAATGTCTGTAGCCTTCTGTAGGTACCTTGTAACAATTTTGGGACATAATATTAAAGAAAAAATATTCAATGATTTATTAGTGGCAAGGTAGAATCAGAAAATGGCTGATTCTGTTATTGGTGGCGACTTAATACATTTCGGTATTTAGCAGTGTATTATCATACATTTTCACGGTATTTCTTTTGTGTAATCTTGCCACTATTTACCAATCACACTGCTTTATTAAGCCTCTGTGTACAGTGCTGGTCATGTAGTTCTTTCCTGCGCAACAACAGAACTGGTAGGTGGACGCTAGGGCAGAACAGGTTCGTCTCTTGTAATAGTCTTGTCGAGTGCATATTTGTGCGACTTATTTGCAATTTGTTGTCTTTCCTACAGAGACATAGATTGCAGTCTGTGCATGGTAGTACGGCTTAGTTCAGAGACTGTTGTCAGATCAGTATTGGCGCGCCAGAATCGTTATATTGACACTACAGTAACAATAGAACACTTGGCATTAAGGTGTCACTATGAAGCCTAGCAAACACTCTACTTATCCCGCGATGTACCTGTGACCTTGACCACACACACGTGACTAGTGTTGGTTACATGGGTGATGATTTATCTCGGGTAAACTTGACTATGCTGAGCTTTTGTAATGTCTTTGTCACATTTTCCCTTCAATAATGGGCCAATGAGAACTCTGGTGCTGTACGACTGAATGTCTGCTATTAGAGTGTAAGCTGCTATGGACCGTGCCACATAACTGTCCTACAATAATACGGTAGGTATACTGCACTGACATGGATAATACACTGGCGGGACATGGTATCGAGGTCTGCCACTCTCTGTACCTATTGTCTGAGCTTGTGATGAGCAGCTTGATTATAACATGTCCTCGCTGGTGTCAAGTTGTATTCAGCTAAATGATCAGCGCACTGTTAACTGTCTGTAGTTAAATTAGCAATATTTACCAGCTAACTTTATATAAAAACCACAATATGTGCTGCTTGTAAAGATCTGACGTCTATGTGCAAGATAAAGACATCTTCGATACACAAAGAACTTGAGCTTAGAAAGCGTCATGCTGTAAAAATAAAAGCGAAATATACCAACCGAATATTTTCCCCCACAACAGAGTTGCTATCAGTACATTAAAAGGAATTGAAATAGTTACGGCGACAAGACACGAGTGCAGTAGGAACATGTGCGTCTACAACATACTGCATGCTGTCGAGTTTCTCGGACGGTTCCGTTACGTGCCGTTACGCCATCAAATTAGGTAAAAAGCTGCTCGTTAACTTTATTTAACCGGTTCATATTTGCCGGCCGTGTTTTGTAGGCATTCCTTGTTGCTGCGACCGACACCAGAGTAGGCTACACCACACACACCTGACTGGAGGTCACTTGTTCGAATCCCTGCCGGCTCGTCTGTGTGGCAGGTTAGTTTAGTTAATAACTGACAAGTTGAGGTCATTATCTCGAAGTAGCTAGAGCTTAATTATTTCCTCTCATATCCGGACTGTGGTTCTGTGTTCTGAGAACACGTGCGTCATTCAGGTAACATCGCTGTTTTGTACTCGAGTGTTCAGACAAACTCACGCAAATAGTCTCGGCTAAAGGCATCCTGATATCTGGTCTTCGAACTACGTTACAATAGGTTAGACGTTCACGTTTATTCACAACATTTTTGACACGTGCTCTCAGTGTACCTATCTACGAAAATACGCTCATTCCAAACAATGATTACTAAATACTTTCAAAACATTACGCGCCTTAAAAACTTCGATTCTGAGAACTTCTACGTGGCCGATAACGATTTTTTTTTAAAGCACAGCAGTATATCAAAATCTACTGCCCGAAAATATAGTAAATGCATCTATGGCTGAATGAATACTGTACACCAGTGCAGGCTTGCCAACATTTAAATAACAGGGTAACTATAGCCGCCTCCCATAGTTGTAGCAGTGTAACACACAAACTGCGCGTAGAACTACGGAGCATTGCGCGCGTGCCAGTGTAGCCCTTATCTCATCTTCGCGTCTGTGCCTGCCCCAGACAGACGGGGCAGGCTACGTAAATAAGTGCTATCGTGGAAACTTTTTATTTTTTTGGAGATTTTTTTAAAGTGTGATGCATTTATTTAAGAATACGTGTATCTATAAATAAACGTTAAAACGTGAATACATTTTTACAGGTGTTTGTAAGTCAACATAAAAACTATAAACGACAGCGCCATGCAGATAACGATATTTGCTAGCTTTACGAGCAAACATTTCCTTAGCGTGACGCTATCGTTGAACGTAATCTCTTGCGCAGCAGTTAAGTAGACGAAATTTCAGCGGCAGAGATTGTGTCCTAAAAATACGTCGCGCCGGAAAAATTTGTGTTGGCGAAAACTATTACTTTTTATAATTTTTGCACATCTGCTTCGGCAAACATGAATTTTTTTAAATAAATTAATTTAGCAATGATTTATGTACTTAATGAGCTATTAACGTGCTATTTTGGTCCGGTATGAAAGTTGGTATACTACGCCATGAATACCTCGCATCACACTAGCCATAACTGTTTCCTAGGATTCTTCTTCTTTATATGTACTGTATTTTGAAATACTTGCGAGTTGTAAGAAAACTGTGTTGGCGTTAACTAACCGCGCTTGGCTGTGGGTATGAGGGGAGAATGTGACCAGCCTTGTTCGTAGAGCCTGTTGTCGAGAAGTCTGCAGGAACGAAGCTGCCAGGATAGTTGGGGGGAGGTGGGGTGATGTGTTCGTGCAGGCGTGACTATCGACGTGTTGTGCTGGGGTCAAGCACCTAGCTTCTACCAGTATCGACCCTCACTTCACTTGCTAACGACCACTACTACATCATCAACACCACGACATGCTGTGATAAGCTGTACTTGCAACACTGCACTATGTACCGAGTGAGCTAGTACAGTTTGTGCACAGACTGCTTCCCTTCCCCCACCTTAACGTACTGATATATTCCTACTTGGAAGGATATAGTTGAACGTGTTATATATTTAAGCAGTAACGTGCGCGGAAGGATCTTGTATCCTTAGGTAGGATTACCTCAGTACTCAACCTCTGCAGAGACATTCATTCCTACTACGGTTTTATATTCGAGTGCCTTATGTACGTGGGTTCGATGTTTTCATTCCGAAGTACGGTGTGCCTTGACTTTGTGCTCGTATTCATGTCATGCCGTCCACCTTTCCTAAAGTTGCCATCCGCCAAGTCAGGTGGCGCGCACTGTACACAGAAGGTGTTACGTGTGGAGTGCCTACTAACGAATAGCATCACAAATAATCGTTACACGTGTGTGTACATATTCATTTCAGGTGCTGTACTGACCTGTAAAGTTTATTTCTCCTTGTCGGAAATAGCGGCCGTTTTTATGTATGAGAATATTGTCGCAGAAAATGAACGTACGGTACAGATGATGGTGTGGCCACAGAGAGTGTCATATATGCGAGCTACCGACGAGAAGACTGCATGCCTTTCCATCGTCTTGAGCCAATACGGCCAGGACGAGGACCACCTAGGCGGCCCACCTATATGAGAGTGAGGGAGAGAGGGAGGGAGTGGAATGGAATGTGAGCGACCCTTGTGTAGTGCAGTACACGAGAGACTGTCTCCAAGATGTATCATATGTCCCAGGTAGGGTTCCATGTCGCCGGCTTATGTTACAACTAACCAACCTACCTCACCTCCACCTAGTACTGTATACTGCTCCTGTCTTTACTTCCTACATACTTACATTCCCCACACCTCGCATTCACATAACATTACTGAAGGCCACGGGGGAAAGTCATGTCGTTCCTCCTCTCCTGACTATATCAGGCACTATCAAGAGAACCCATCGTTTAGCGCATGAGTGGCTATACATTGTCACGTGGTCTGTTTAGTCAAACTGCTGAACATTATCCTAATATCAAACGAAAGCACTAATGCTACTGTGATTTTACAGACACAGACAGGCCAATGTCCGCACGCGGACTGGTAGATAGCATGTCGCAGCTGTGGACTTCTTCGGCGGACATATTATCTCTGTCGGAGATGTCCGTGATTGTGTTCTGGAGACCTGGAGTCTCTTCAAAGTCGAGATTGAAGACTAAGTTTCATATCTCGCAGTCCTACCAACTCTGGGTTCAGCGTAATGTGCTGACCGTGGGTCGCAAACATCAAGCCATTTTTCTTGTTGATGGCAAATGGTTTAGTTTTGAGAGCATTGTCGTAGCTTTTGTTTAGAAAATTACCCTCCTATTGGGTGCCTTTGTTAATTCATTGTTATATCAGCTGAATTTGTGTCAGTTTTATTAGGTAACACGAAATGTCAGGAAATACTTGGAAATTTTTTCCTTTATTTGAACCAATGTTACATTAATCGACAAAAAAAAGTAGCTACTTTTCTTGTGGTGTCGGAGAAAAATATTTACTTGGTCGTAAAGAGTGCCCACCCAATCAGTAATTTGTTGTGGAATATTTATATGTTAATATATGCGAGTAATGTTCAGTGAAGCACAGGTTTACGGAGTAACTACGTGTAGTCTGGAGGTACGTGGGTGATATGTCGCGACACATAGGGGGTGGGTGGGATAGTTGTGGTCGGGGTGTGTGTCGTGACGAGGTAGGGCATGAAACCTCACCCCTGCCTGCACACTTCTAATGTTACAACTAACCTGGTATATGCGCTCTTCACTGTCTCACCACACGACGCCATTCTTACATACCCTCTACACCGTCAAGTTAGCACTTTTCTTCAACACTAGTCACCTAGGACGTTGACTTTAGGTTTATATATATATTGTATGATACGTGCAGTATGTTCGTTACTTGCACTGCGATATTCGTTTTGGTAAGTGATGAGAAAGTGCACGGACCTCAGAAGTGATTACTGCAGGCCTACACTTGCACAGTACTTGACATTGGCGAGTAACTGCTTGATGTAGAACACCCTCCTATATCAAACAACACTAACATCAGCAAGGATCATCACTGCAACCAGTCATGTAGTGTGAGGTATTGTTTGTTACTGTGTGTTGTACTACATTAGATACCCTTGCTTGGTAAGAAGTAGATAGCGGGTGATACACGTGTGCACTACTACTGCCTACCTGCCAGGCGTTATAACGTATCACATATAACAAGTATGAACATCCGCTCTCGGACAACTTTGTTCAACACACATCATATCATCGCAATGCTCCCGTCATATTCTGTAGCTCCAGCTTTACCGACTGTGAGATCTTATTTCTGGTATGTATCACACGGGCGGTTTACAAGCCGACACATGTAAAGTGGTATAGTGGTATGGTTGTTGCAACTTGCAAGTGTTGTGTTGTGAAATGTAGGGAACATTTACCTCGGCATCCTTTCACTACTCATTCTGTTACACGGTTATACCATCTCATTCGTTATTCCCTGATCCTGTATTATCGTACCACTTCATTCCTCAACTTGTCTCTTCTTGTGACATAATTCTGCTCCATATGTTATATAAAATATGCACCAAGTATGACCTGTACAATACTTACTTTAACTTCAGTTGTACTTTCTTCTTCCACATCAGATCACTGGAACATCTGTTGTAAACATCACTCTCCTCTCCTTGCTGCTTCTTTCCTGGTTCCTTCTATATACTTTACAACACGCTACCTACCACGCTATCTACTCCCACAACTTTACTGCCATCTTCGCTCTCTTACCTTCCCTCGTGACAACCGTACTTTTTGTTTACTAGTTGACCTTGTAAACGTCTATGAGAATACATACATTTACCTGGTGCATAAATTACAGCTAGGCATTTGCTAAAACCTACTGGTCTTTCATACTTAATACAAAACAAACTGTAGCAATCCTGTGAATGCAATGTCACATTTCCCTAATGTAATCTCTTGAATTGGAATTAAAGACAAAGTTTGGCGTTAGAAAACTGTATGCCAAAAACTTTGCCAAGATAGTTTTCTTACAAAGTTGGTAATCATTATTTGCCTTTTTCGGTTTATTTCTTATTTTCTTTCCGAGAAACCTTGAGATTTCAACGTAAGATTTTACAGTTATATTATTTGCCGCCTGAATTTATTTTGTTTTCCGTACGGGCATCTAGTCCACATTTTGCACTTCTTTCTAGCCACACGAGTTTGAACATATGAATATTAGTACTGTAATACAGCAGTAAATAGACAAAACTTAAGTCGTTATTTCCAGTTGCTTTCAACGCACAATTTTCAGTGTAAATTGTAATTATTTGGCCAGCGAACTTCAGCGTAGGATAAGCTATCTTGCAAAGTATTTCAAACATTACGGTGAAATGTACATTTCGTCAATGTGATCTACAAATAGCATTAAGCGCCAAGTTACGATTTACTACTAATAATAGTGTTGTGCGGCACAGAACAGGTAATAACATAGAAGCGGAGCGGGACAGGTTATCATCAGGCCAGTACAAATACGGAGCCTACGACGGCACGAACCACGTGACTTGCCTGCGTGGCTGGGGGACGTGTGTGAAAGTACGCGTCATTGTTGGACACACGTAGTTGCTGCGTGAGTCGTGTAGTATCGACCTCTCTAGCTAGCTCGCAAATATCGACTGTGGCAGGGGGAGACGGTGCTACCAAGCACCAGTCACGACCTCGCTGTATACCTCGAGAACCAATCATCTCTGGCTTCCACCTCCTCCCCTGCCTTCAACCACCGCACCTACAACTGAACCGCTGAATACACACACGCTTATTTTTGGAAGGTCTTCTTTGTCAATTTAAATCCGCGTGGTTTTGCACTCTTCTATATGTCTATCTGTGGGTCGCTTATTTCATTGGTTTAAACCGCTTAGTCCGCAATCAGCAACTAACCACGGGAAATAGTGAATATTCCTTGGCTCCGATGCAGCCTGTGTTCGTAGAAACTACCGGTTTTTTACCTGCAGTTTTGTTTTTACCTGCTGAACCAGTCTTAATGTTAGTAACAAATATAATATTTTAAATTCTCGTACTACTGCAGGAAGGTAATGGAGTTATTTCATATGTTACGGCATAGTAATATCTGACAGTGTTAAATAATTGTTTCATGCTATTGTTAAGAAATCATTGCAGGAAAACTTGACTGTTTGCAGGGTTTCAACACACGTTCAGCTTACCAGAAGATTACTGGCTTGTCCCTGTACGTGGAGCTGTTACCCTATTTGACTGAGCCAATAAGAAACCCACTATTGTAATATTGTGGTTGGTCTGTAGAGAGCTGGTTGTGTCAGACACATATAACCCAATTAAACATGTTGCAAAAACTGCAGTGCTTTCAAGGGTATGTTGGCACAAAATAGTTTCGCGATATATCTCTAGCTATTTTGTATGACATGAAAGAGCAAAACTGTGGTTACACCTTCCGTAAAGCTGACATTAGAGAGAAGTTTATATATAGTGTATGTTACACAGGCAGAATGGTCACGTGGTCACGTATAACCGACACTGTAAGAAAGATCAGTATGCTACGTAACTCTCCTGCTCCCTCTTCCCCCCTCTCGCCATGTGACGTCTCGCTTTGTAAACTATTCGGCGCATGCGCAGTGGGTAGAAGGCATGATTATATTTACTTCCTGCACCTGCACTGAGTTATGTCAGCACGAACTGCAGGCAGTGATGTTAAACATCCCCCCCCCTTCCTTTCCGTGCTAATATTTCACGAACTGGTTTTCGAACATTTTCGTGAAGCACAGGACCCAGGTTGGACTCCCGCGCCATCATCCGAGGCGAATACTAGGATGGTTACTTACTGTATACAGGCCACGGCTGGTTCAGTCCTCATCACGTGGTTTGCCCGAGCCATTTCTTACGTCTGCAACGACCTCTGTGCAGACAGGATGCTACATTATCTTTACATAGAGTTGAGCGGAGACACGTAACCATAGTGTGAGCTTGCACCACTTTCCATCAGTCAATATTTTTTTTTCGGTGCTAATTTGGGGACGTAAAGCGCGATGGTACTATATGATTTATTACTTAAGTTCATCTTAAATATTTGCTTCTTTTTTACTAAATGACAGAAACCTAGGCGTACTTTTTTTTTTTTTTTTTTAGTACAAAGTCAACCCCAGCAGTTAAAAGCTATACAGGTTAACCGTAGTTTTGTGCGTATTACAGCTCGATGTCACGTCCGGGTAGATAACAAACGAAATGGTTTGGATGGGGAGGGGGCAGATGTGGGGTGAGCAAGGAGCTTGTGCTGTGTTCGTCCGTGCAGAGGTTGAGAGTGCATTACAAGAAAAGGGAGGGGGGTGTTTGTGGGCCGCGGACCGTGACTGGACACAACTGAAAATTGGCCAGCAACCTTGCAAAAAACTATCGCTCGGTGGATGAATGTAGTTTCTTGTGCCTCTCTACCTTCCAGGAAGTTCCAGACGCTCTTTTAGCCGGTACAACTCAGCTTCCAGCATGCTGCCTCGTCATTGGTCGCTCTTGTCTGCGGTTCTGTAGTCCTGCCTTTGTCGGTCGCTGTCTAGTTATGTGTTTCTCTTCTGTGAAATGTTCGTTCATATGTACAACTTTATATAAATTATTTTCAAAGCTACAGTTATATGATTGATTTATACCTATAGATATTTCCCCATAGTAAATACTGCTGCCGCACACAACCCACACTGTTAAAAATATTTTATTCAATAAGCCCCTCAAAATAAAAATAGTGAAAAATTTATACGAATACAAATAAAAATTGGAAGCCATCAAGAGAGTCATGGGGAGGGGATGGGAAGGTATATTTCGGCGTAGTTATATCGCCATCCCGTAGACAGCAGCATGGTACAAGGCATTAGATGGCAGTGCATGTAGCAAAAAAAAAAATATTTCTATTATCGTTAGAGTCGCGCTTCTGTAAACTGTTCCTTTTTTATGGCTGCAGACATGTGGCATAGCCAAAGTCATTACAGCAAGACGATCAGCGAGTGATCATCAGGATATCAGAGTCTGCGTAGCGCAAGAAGGGACTAATTCCGTGCAGTGTTGCCACATCGTGTATTGCAAATATAATCGTACGACATTTTGCCGCTAACATTTCCGTCACCAACTGAGCACAGGATTCACGTGGTTCCAGTGGTATGCGTCAGTTCCTGTACAACGTATATAATTATGTTGTTGACGTAACACACAGTTACAATTTACAGGATGATTTGCGAAAAGTTACTGCATCACGCAGGGCTTATTCTTATATAATTTGGAACATAATTTCATATACATGTGGGTCCTATTCTCAGTATTTGCGGATTGATTGGAAACATTAGAAACAAGATAAACTAAACAACTCTTGTAGAAGTAAATACACATTGTGTTGTTTTTTGAAAACAATGCTGTTGCAAATAAACCACGCCAAACAAGCTATATGGGGATTGTGCATATTGTTTGTGTTATGTCGTGTCAAATGCGCTTTTTCGGTAAAAATGACTTAAGGGTACAGCTGCCTGTTTTCATTTAACCAGTGACCCAGTTGTATGTAATGTTTTTCTCCAAGTGATGTAAGGGATAATTGTGCATGGCTGTAACTGGTCATGAATCATCCTGTATAGTGTCGACGACGTACTAGCAGATGTGCGGTGAATGTAGCGCGGGTGTTATGGTAGTAATCTTTGTTGGAAACTCAACAGTGTGGCTCGTGTGTGTACGTGTATGGAAGAAGAGAGAGTAGGAAGATGAAGCAGGATGTGCAAGGAGAGGAGAGTTATTTACCACTTAGCTCGCCGCCGCGCTGTTGCCGTCTGTCTTCATACAGCTCTGTGGACCAGAATCCACCAGTCACCGCTACTTGCCGTCAATATCCTCTACATACTGCTTGTACAATGTCAGTCCGCCAACATATCGCCTACATCACCGCCTCTACCTGGGAACATACAATAAGACAGTCCTAACTCTCATGTCGTACCATGTGTTCGTCGAGTATTCCCCACGTAGGTTACAATTTACCTCTCTCTAGTACCACATTTTTCTTCTCAGGATAAAAAAATCCAATATGATTAGTGAAGCCGAGCCTCAAGGACATGAGTCGCCATATTGCGTTATTCATTTTCCACTTTATTTTTAATTCTGAGATGAAAATGTGACATTTATTACCTTTCCTTAGCCGTGGGATACTGTCCACAGTAGGAAGTGTAGCGACTGTGAGGGACTGTGGATGTTGAGGAGGGGAGCTTGTTGGGAGGTGAGGGTAGGATCGTGACAAGAGGTGGCACCTTCAGTCATCAAGTAGTGGCATTGTTCCCTGGACAAGCTAGTGATCATGGTGCCATTACCTCTCCCCCCTCTCGCCCAGTATTATTACCAGCACCGCCATACTGCTCTATAATCCTCCTCCGACCTCAGTACTTACCTTATATAGGTACTGTGCAAACCTCCAGCCTGTCTCCGTGTGCAGTAAAACACTAGGAGTTTACTGAACCCGCCATAGAATGGCAACATCCACCACGTTTCCCACAAGTGACAGCAGGAAGCGATCACTGTCAATGTAACATGGCTTGCCATGGGGAGTTGCAGGCTGTATATGCAGTACTCCCCTCTCTCCACTCAAAGTATTAGGAAGTGTTCATTTTAGTAATGTGATAATGTTTAATTGGCTCCCCCTGGCAACTATGTATTTCAGATATCTCTGTTCTGTGCTAAGTAGCCTACTGATCTGTCTAAAGTCTTTGTCATAGTGTACTATATAAGGGGTCACATCACCATTACAATGTGATATTGATATCGGTAAGGTGTTACAAAAAGTTTGGGAAAATGAAGACACTTAAAAAAATTTACTTGTAATAATTCTGTATAAAGCACAAATATCAAGATGTCTATATCTAAATAAGTAATTTGCAGTGATCAAATGGTTTGTTTTATGGGTTCGTTACTTTGGTGGGAAGTGAGGTAGGCACTAGGCACTTTCTCTCTTGTACCCTCAAAGGCTATGTCTATGAAAATTGGAAAATTGTCTAGATAGTTAAAACTGCTACTCAATAAACACTATAATTTATAACATTGCAACATAAGAAAATAAATATGAATAATGTACTAAGGTTGAGAAAATTCTTCTTACAGGTCAATAAAACAAGTGCAGAATAGACTATTCTGTGATTGGCTATTTCAACTCTTCTATGTCTTGGAGTAAAACCTGCTGATCACAGACGTGTGGTGTTTAACCTTTGCTCTGATTGGCACAGTCAAGTAAGTGCCACCTCTACTCTAAGATACGCTGCCAATAACCATGAAGCAAAGAAGTTCATGTGCACATGTCACACTGAAACAAAGTTGTGCGTAAATATATTTGTGGAAATAAGGGATTGCTAGCAATGTCATAAAATGGTGTCGCTGCTGTGGGAGAACTATAGCAGTGTTGTTCTCTCAGTGTGTCCAATGACTGGTCATGTACATTGTGTACTTCCTGTGTGTGTTCGTGATCATGGGCATGTGATGTAGGTTGTGTTTCCTCCTCCACGTAGTGATGGTCATGCACATTGCGTGCTCTGATGATACCATCTGTGCTGATATCACGCTATGATACTGCTCCACATGATCACTGGAACATTACATTTCCTCTAGTTAGCTTCCTGCTGCAGTTGTCTTGTGTTTCGTGAGTGAAGGTACTTGCAGGCACAATTAAATTACAACTTATTAAGGCCACTGCCTACCACGCACTTCAAACACAGTGCAATGTGCAGGGAAATATGTTTATTTACAAAACAATTTCCACTTGTACTCATTGTTCCAATGTACGAAAAGAAATAATGCTTCGGAAAAAGAATATAATTTTTTTAAGACAAAGTGTTCATTACAAAACTCTTTCAAAGCCCTATAACATAGCAAAAAACTCTTGTCTTCTGGCTCTGCCGTACTTAAGATTTACTAACCAGATGTATGTGAAACTTGAATAGAAACGTGCAGTGAATGTTGCCTCAGACTTTTCACCAATACAATTATATGTTAACTGCTTTAAGTCCCATAGTAAAAATGGGTTGGCAGGAATCTTGCACACTAATTTATGTTTGGCTCATTGTTGCAATGCGGCATTTGATACACACTTTGTCGCCCTTATAGCTCAACTGCTTCTAAGCCTCTTACATGCAGGTCCAGGTCCTAACAACTTGGTTCTGCACATATGTATCCCCAAAGTGTAGAAATGCACACTTCAAACTATGATTATATTAGTTTTCATGTATGGCATACCTTCTGGAAACAGTTTTTGGGGCCTCTCAAAATGGCTTTCATTCTAATAGGCTTCAAAATATATTTTACCATTATAAATATTTACAACAAATTTATGTAAGCTAGTAGGCTGAATGTTTTTAGTGAAGTACATAGAAAAGAGGTTGCTTGTAGACATAAAAATATATTTTTACAGTGTGGAAAACAATTTGGAAATTATAAGAGGGACATGTTTTAAGTTCTTTGCCACATATATTTGTAAGACAGATAATTTTCTTGCATCAGCATGAATATTACAAATAACTCTGTTCCTAATGGTTCACAACATGTCTGCAGTTCTGTCAATTCAGTTAACTTGTTTCTGTAATGTGAAAATAATCAGTCTTGTGTTCCTTTCTTTGTATTTCCTATGAATCCTTTTTGCTTCTAATTTTTCTTTTTAACCTGCTAAATGAATGCCTGAACTGTTTTTTAGGCATTTTGCCCTGTGTGGTATGCATAATTGAAAATGGGCTACCATATTTTGATAATGATAACGTGGTTTGTGTCTTTTTGACTTACTTATACTCTCATCTTAATATAATATTTTTAACTAGCCAAATGTTTTCCTCCTGGCCTCCTCACCTTTTCCAATAAGTTAATATGGGTTTTCTTCAACTCTGCTGGATAACTTTGTATTGCTTTACAGAGCATATTAGTTTCTGGGTAATTTAGTGGATAAAATATTGCCATTTCTTCATTAAACAACGTGAAAACCAACATATGGAGTGGGCCAGAGTTAAAGTACAGTGAAACAATATCTGTTTATGGTAGTTGCCAAGATATTTCTTCTCATCTTTATTACAGTGTTTGATTTGTTGATAACAGATAATACTTACCTACAATGAACAGTCGTATTTAATGTTTCTTTTTAAGTGATATGTGTACAGCAGAAGATAGGCGTGTGTTCTGTGTATTTTATAGTTTCCTTGGAGACAGTAGGCGTACTGTTTGACTTGAGAAGTAAGCGTGCAAATATTTTCAGACCATTCTTTTGAGTGTCCTACTTTGCAGCAATGTGTGCTATGTTACAGATATCACTAGTTAGCTTGTTGGCAACAGCCAATGTTCTCTTGTGTACGTGAGCTTCAGCTATATAATCCACAGTGGTGTGTGTGTAGTGGATTGGTGTCGTGTTGGCAGGTGTGCATACATACAGTGAAGGTATTGTGCCTGTATTGTGGAGAAGTCCTCATTGTATGATGTCTTGTTACTCGCTGGTGTGTGTGAGGTAGTGTTGTGTTGTGTGCCTACAGAGTCCGTCTGGTGCCAGTGTGTCGGACAGTGACGAGGAACCTGTACATAAACACCCTCGCCTCTCTGGGGAACTGAGTAGTGATCACCTGACAGACGACGGATCATACATCGAGGTGAGTCTTCCTCCACAACAGTCTACTTGCAGCTGTCTTTACTAACATAACTTCAGAAAATGTTGACAGGTTTGTGGGTGCTTATTTTCGTTGTTATGTAATGTCTGTAACCAACGCATGACATTTACTCTACATATGGTGGACTGACCTGTCAGGCGGCCATATTAAGTAACAAGGGCTTCCTAAATTTGAAGTGCTTGTAACAGAAATTACAGTTTATAAGTGTCCAATAATTCACGAACTCTTGAGTTGCTTGTGGGTTTTTAGACATAAACCGAGTGACCGAGCAAACCTGGTCATGTAATAGAGCAAACCAACCTAACTTCAGCACATCACTTAACCACCTATTGCTGTAGTAATGAACCCACGATGCAGCAGTGGGGAAACTATTTTGGTGCATAATTCTGATATATGACACCAATGTTGACTAGGTGATATTGTGGCCATTTCTTTTATATAATACAAAATATAACATTAACAACTCTTTAATAATAAAATTTACAGCAATGTTAGCAAAAACAGTTATCACAAATAACACCCCAGTTTCATGTATTGTTATGTAATGTATTTGTCTTCTATTTACATATTTTCGCACAGTTTCATGTTCATCTGCCTCCATCAGTTAGTTGCAGTCTCAAACAGGGTTAGCCTAGAGTTGATAGTGTAGAGTAGCTTCACATAAGCGCTGTCGTCCATTCCGCAGATGGATGCACACTCTTAATTCGGCAGTTCTGCTAGCACAGTTGTGCAAGTGTCACTAGTAACATGCAGTACTATTTGTTTTCAGTTTTCTCTCTGCTGAAATTGCTCTGAAGTTATAATGGTATCCAAACAACATTTCTGGCTATATAAAAGAATTATTGATGTACGTATTATTATTTTCATTTCGGTGTACAGTGCTTACCTGGAACTCAATCTTGTAACGTCAATCCTAAGTTATTAATTTTTTTCTCTCTTGTAAAATCACTGATTTTGGAGTTAAGTGGTTCTTGCATGTGGGTATCGCTATGCCAGTGCTGAGAGGAATTTTTAGAATGTATGTCCTACATGTAAGGATAAGAGACTATGTGTGACATGTCACATTGTCTCTCAGGATGAGCTGGAGGATCTGTCTGTGATGGACAGTAGTCCTTCCTCGGCACCTCAGACTGACGAAGACGCCGCCATGGTGGCCACCAGCATCGACCAAACACCCCTCACCAACGGCAACTGTAACACAGCAGATGTAAACGACAACTACAAGAACTCTGCGTCCACTGTTCGCACACACGATGACTCCCGCTTTGACTCGTGAGTAGATGGTGTTTTTACCAGAGCTCTGGGTGTTGCTCCTTGCTAGCGTTAATAAGGATATTGTAACAAAATTTGTTTTATAGCTGGCTTAGTTGTTAGAAAATGTGATGAAGCCATTGAAATACTCATTACTTTACTTTTTTAAGTATTGCTTAAAATTGAAATTCTCATTATAATACTTAAAAAGTACTGCATTAGTAATGCTGGTCTCCTGACCACGTTGCCAAATGGCTTTGACAGAAATATTACAAGCATGTCTTATGTCAGTTTAGGAATAGCATTTATGAAGCATTGTGCAGTACTTAAGAGAGGGTAAGGTACACCATTAAGCGCTGAAAGCATCGGTTCAGAATTGTATGTTTCTTGAAGATAGTTTGCAAAAATAAAAAAAAACAGCAATCCTAGACAACATTTTTTTTTACCTTTTCAAAATGTTATGGGCCGCATTGTTGTGTATCATATACAATAATTATTTTCTCATACAAGCTGGCATTCATAAAATTTTAAGCCATGAATTTGTAGTGGAGAAATATTGGAATGTAGTTACAAATGTCTGTCGACTACAAGGAATTGTTCGGCAGGCCGTAAGCTGACCACGATTCAAGTTGAAGACCACTGTTTTATTTAATCTTATTGTACATTAGGTTCTGCATGACATCATGCCATCCGAGAATTTAGACGATACACCTCCTTAGACACTTCCCTCGAATGGAAATCTACTGACTAGCCAGACAGAAACAGGGAACTTTATTTTTTGTTTCTGGTATCCAGATGATTAAACCAAGTCGTTCAATACTTAATTTAAATGATAGACAATTGTTATGTGAACATTTGTTTGCAGTACGACACACCAGAGGCCAAACTTTGGGTCCTTCTACTTTCGGCACCACGACACCACAGACTCGGAGCAGGACCGCAGCTCTGGAGGCCTGGCCAAGGCACTTACTCCGCAAAAGCTATGCCCCGTGGTGTCTGGCATCGACGAGTCATCCGACGAAGAGTGGACGTACACAAATGGTGGCGAGTGGAAGGGCGGAGAACCGCCAGAAGAGAACGACCCACCACCCAGAGAGACAATAGAGCAGCTGGTGATCCAGGCGGAGGAATTGGTACGCGAGGAGGTCACCACCGAGCTGACGGTGACACGTGTCTTTGAGCCTCTTGTCTTCACTGCAGACAACAAGACCAAGTCGAGGCGTGTGAGGGACTGGCTGCGCCTTCATCCTGAGGCAACCATGCAGGTCAGCAGTCTCTTTAGAAAGCCTCCTTATCTGTCTCCAGTACTTGTGTGTTTGATAACTAACCAGTCATTGCTAGAGCCATCTTTTTTCAGTTAGTGTTTGTATGATTTCATCAATTGTGACGAGAAACTTTGGGGAAACTTTTCACTATTTTTCCTGTTATTCTGTCATAAATTTAGGTGATTTTATTAAACATCAACAAATATTTTGGTGTTAATGAATGGGTGCAAATTATATTACATTCTTTAGCTCATTGACTGAATAAAGAACATTAATTTTCTTTATACATCTGTTAATTGAAAGGCATAAAATCTAAACATTTATTACAAAATTAGGCCTGTACAGCATACAGACATGTGTGAATGGAGTGGAGTAAACAAGTTTATTAGGAGATGTTAGTTGCCAGATTAATTTATTAATGTTTGTTCCAGCCATAAATCATGATATTTTGTGGATGAAAAACTGTTCTGTAATTAATTAGGTTATATTAATCTCCAACATTTTTCACCAACATAAAAATTTGAACTTGACTTTATTTATATATATTTCATATTTTACAAAATAGCATAAAAGTTTAGCTGTGTATTACAAACAGAAATTAATGCTTTGTATGTAGTATGTTGATAAATAAATGCGTTGTTACTGTCATTATACAAGTTCCATTTTCTCATCTTCTTCACTACTCTTGACACTCACTTTTATCGTTGAAGATCAATTATGTTGATTCATGAACAATCAGTACTATCTCTAATTAAAAACTGTTATACAGTGGCACATAATAATTAATTGTACTTTTCTTTCATAATTTTGCTCATACTTGACTAATTTCATGTTTTCAAGCAGAGATGTAAAATTCCTCAAAAATTAAATTTTTTGCATAGCGAAAAACAGGTGTCTCCAGTCATTACCGATCTTATATGTATATGTATTTATATGTATAACATAACATTTAATTATTTTCGGCATTGTTTATGTCTCTTGGGATTAAACAAAAAGAGTATGTATTAGGGATTGGAAATTCGATTCTTTGATAATACCCCAATATCCATCAATTCTGCAAAACTGATCAATTATCGAGAAATGTAAAAAAAAAGTTGAGTACATATTTGCATTACCGATAAGTAAGTACACTTTAAAAATGGAGACTAGCAAAATTTTGATGGCGGCAGGAGTGATGGTAGCAGTAACAAAAGTTTAAAGTCTACCTAGTTACCATTCATACATCTATGGATAAATATTAACATGTTTGTTTACTTGAAAGGTTTGTTTTGGGTAAGTGGCAAATTATAATTTTGGTTTTGGTAATGAAAATAATCTAAAAATATCACAGCATTGATATTTATGTAAACAGTGATATCACAAAGAGTAGTAGCACAAATTAAAGTGGCTAAAACGTGGACAAATATAATTTTAAGCTAGTCCATCACAGAATAAATACCAGCATTTGGTCTGTTTGAGTAGGTATGCTAGACAAATTAACTTAATTGGGCCATATACTGTTAATATATTATATATATATATATTTAAAAATATAAATTGTAAGTTGTACATCCCCCGAAAGCTATTGAGTAAATTTGAGAAAATAAAACACTATAAGTAAATATTAATTCGAAATGGGATGTTATATAATTTGGTAATGTAAAAAAATTAATAATTTTTAACTTACATATTAATTCTCATTATTCAAATAAGTTCCAGACCAATGTTATAAAAACTGAATGTTTATAATAATGAAACAAAATCATACCTTTTTGGTTAATTGCAACAATTTTTTATAGAGTTATACAAACATTTTGTGTCAAGGAATCAAAAATCAGAAAGAATTAATAGTAGTAAATAATTAATCTGCATCAAAAATTGAAATATTGGAATCTTTCCTTCACTGTTATTTATTATTGCATATTATTTTTACTTGTACTCCCACTCGGACTACCGTAAGTTAGTGTGGTTTGGATATAGACTGTAAGCTGTCTAGCTTCTTTTCAGTCCTACAGATATTTTGTTTACTCACAAGTCAATTATTTCAGCTTAGACTTTCATTGTGTGTGTTATGCGGAGGTGCGTAACCAAGCACTGTGCTATTGTATAGCTACAGGACAGCTGTGATGCAAGCGGCGAGTACACAACGGGCGACTCTGACGATGAAAAGGGCTCGGACACATCTGAGGACCACAATGGCAGTGTGTCTACGTGTCGGCAACTGTCACGCTCTGTCGCCGGATCGGCCGAGGCCTTCCAGGACCCGGACGCAACCCCTGTGGCAGAGAAGCCTCTGCCTTTGGCCCAACCATCACCCGAACAACCCAAGGTATCTGAGAACTTAAGTATTTCTCATTTATGCTTCCTAGTTCATGCAACTGTTGTGAGAGTTAGGTGGAGTGTCATCTTTTTGCCCATTCAGTATAGTTTTATTGCATGTCGACGATTTCATTTTTATAACGACGTTTATCTGTGCAAACTGAAAGACATTGTGCAAAGTTCTGACACATCTAATTATGTTATTTTAAAGCCATCTCAGATAATAATACTAACTGAATGTGGGAGAAAGAAAGGAAGAATGAAAGAAAAAAAATTCCCTTTTTTTTTTTTCCAACTGTATATTTTGACTTTTTTGCTGTAGTTGTCAGAGGTAGGGTTATTAATCAATGCATGCCTCCAGACAGCCCTTTGTCAGCTACTGTGCACCTCCAGAACTACTCCCCAACATAGTATATGTAGTACTAGTGTTACAAAGGTTGGCAAGCATGCATGTGTGTGTGTGTGTGCAGGTGGTGATGCGATGCAGAAGACAACTAGGCTCCGGGGACAGGCCCTGGAGCGTGTCTGCCTTGTCACAACTGGGGGTCGGTGTGGCAACAATGGAGGATTCTATTGCCAACTTCTCCATCTCTGAGTCTGCGCTGCACCAACTGTTCAGCCCAGCCACCCCCACCACTGCCACTGTGCTGCCCCCTGCAGAAGAGACGGGGTCTGGCTCTCTTCGCAGGCGCAAGGTGCGCACCCGCAGGAGGACCCTGGTGAGTGCACCTGCACTGCTTCCTCTGAAAGTTACCTTTGTGGGTGAGGTCATTTTGCTCAAGAGTGATTGCTGTCTAAATTATGAACGTATGTACCTTTTGTACTTAAGGGCTTGGGCCCGAGTTTCTTCGCATTTAACAACAGTTATTTTTTAAAACATAAATGGGAGCTGATATCGTAAAATCGCTTCGTAACTTTGTTATGACTGATTTAAACAGCGTACTCTAATTTTGTCGAGTCAGAAGACTGCGAAATAGTTGATAATTAGTTAATTAACGAAATTTTCTTTTAATTGATAAATTAGCTATACTCATCATACAGTTTATCTCGAAAAGTTACATTGCATAGTAAAACCAATTTGCAAAGAAGTTACGAAGCAATTTTACGATATTGACTCTCGTATGGATTTTAAAAAATTATTCGCTCGAAAACCGAGAAACTCGGGCCCAAGCCCTTAAACGTTAATGTTACACTAACCATACATAAGTTCAATAGTTAGTTCAGATTTTAAAATTTTTTTGATGTTACTTATTTGTTATAAATAAAATCCATAGTGTAGGAGGAATGTGCTTAGTTTTTTTTCAGACATTATAGGTATTATTTTATAATACTATTATACAGTGGAATCCCGTTACTATGAGAGTTCGTAATGGCACAAAAAATTGTCGTAGTTACGAGTTGTTGTAATAACCGAATGTTTCTATAAACAAACAATTTTCGATGTTATTGACGTAAGTGGGATAGGAATAATAACAGTACAGTTTACCTTGGCTAGTATCTCTGCTATTATAAAACAAGACTGCCAAAAATGATAGGCATGTGTTTAGTAGGCGTAACATTCAATAATTTTATTTATTTCTTGATCTCCATTAGCTTTTTGCTACCATTTTCACTCACTACAACACGGCAAAATGTAAGGTAAACAAAACAAAAATGGACGTCTAGCGAGGCGGCAAATAAAACGAACAGCACTGCCAGCTCACTTGTGATTGGTTGAAACAAACAACACTGCACCAATAAGATCTTATGATTGGACTAACAAAAGACGGGCGTGGCTGTTCCATATGTTTCTCTAATCTCTATTGTTAAGTATTCAAAGCGACAATAACGGTTTTTAGTAAGAGTACAGTTTATTTATCCATTACAACAGAAATTAGCTAAAATGAAAACCTATCGTTAATAAATCATAACACGTAGTGTATAAAAACACAACACAAGAAGTTTATTAACTTATACGGGTTATGCTGGATAGTGTAAAACTTCAAGTCCGATCCAAATGAAGTTTGCTTTTGGTCTGTTGCCATGATCGGACAAATCTAACGTGTTCTACGAACAACTCTAGCAGGTTGAGTTATATAAACGTAACTTTTTAACTTCTTGCAGTATAACATACAAAAAAAGGATAGTGAGTTTGAAACTCATTCTGCAATGTCGTTCATTATCATAATAAAACCAAGATGCACACAAGCGATGCTGTGTACTTAGTCCACGGGCCAACTTCGCTTGCGCGCTGTACCAAGATGGCGTCCATAATAATTGAGGTCGAGCAAGTCACGGCAGTGTTGCCAGAAGAAAATGCATTTCCAATGTTGCCGTATCTTACATTGATCGCTCTGCCATGCTAAGCCATGAACTATGATTATCACGTGCGCTTTTATTTTAACATATTATGTTTACTTATAATTTGAAAAATATGATTTTGCGCGATGTTTTGATGATTGTTTCTTGTGAATCGTTCGAATCTACGAAAGTGCTCATGACGATACCACATTTATATATTAAACTGCATACACAAACTGACGGTGTATTACAAAACACTCGTAATTATGAACGTCTCGTAATATCCCGTACTCGTAGTAGCGGGCTTCCACTGTATACTATATTTGATAGCCAGTGTTATAATTTGAAAATTTTTCTCAGAAATTTTTGTAACTTTATTTGCTTGCCTGACCGCTTGGCTCGGTGGTTAGAGCTAGTTGTTAATGGGTTCCGGGTTCAATTCCCGGCGGGGGAGAAAAACATAGTTACCTACCCAGGTTCAAGACTAGGTGTTACTGTCTCTTCAGCCACACACTTTTGAAGACAATGGCATACCCCTTCAGTATCCTCCTTGCCTAGTAGCCGCATGTGTTTCGCTCAGGTACAAACCAGCCTCCGGGCTGGAAACCTAACATTTATTATTTGCTTTGCTTATATATATTATGTTTTCAAAACACTGTGGGTTGGGAGAGCGTGGTCGCACATTTTAGTGTTGCGAGCATGTGAGTGCTTAATATTTAGGATGGATTTTTCAGGGTCGCAAGTCAGACTCAGGTTCTGGTGGAGGTTCCGGTGGCTCGGGGGGCAGCGACTCGCAGCAGAAGAAAATAGAGGCAGCACTGACCAATGGGAAGACTTCTGCTTTTGGCCGCAACAAGTCTGGTAAGACAGTTCAGTTCGTATCAGCTTTTTAGGTTCAATTGTTTTTGTTTTGAAGGTGTATGTACTCTTAGTATGTGTTTTCTATGCAGAGCATGAACAAACATTGAAGTATTCCTCACTCATTTCTCTTTATTAATATTATGCTCTAGCACTCCCTTATAATTATGCTGATAATTCATTTAAACCATTCTTGATAGTATGATGATACGGTAGAGTCCCGATTTAACGAATAACGAAAACAGAGATTTAACTAAAGGATTTTTAGAAACCTTCAAAATGTAACAAAAAATGTATTAAATAACTAAGTGACTTTAATAAAATGGAATATTAATTGTAATGTAAGTTTATTGAAAATACTAGCACTGGCTGCAGTATATACTTATTTCTTCATAAAAAGCTTAAATGATCCGTAGAGAAACAAAAAAGAAATATTTAAAATTCGTTAAAAACTTTGGCTGTGAGAGTAGCTTTGAGATAGCACGTGCCGGCACGGTCGAGCAATGCTGTGTTGTGTAACAAGCGCCTGCATAGATCATCCTAGCCGCTGGCAAATGAACGAACATCTAGGTACTCAGTAACCACAGTGCGGCAGTGGACAGCACAGGAACTAATTCACAGGTTGTGCCTCACGTCTCCATTAGAATGCGCTGCAGTGCAGCGTGCTCCATTGATTAATTCTGTTATATAAGAATGGCGAGAAATAGGCAGCTAGGCTAACAAAGTAATATGACAGAGGTACAAGTACTTACAGTTGATACTTGTAAATAGGTACATACACACGAAGGGATGACACACATTTTTCCGCAGAAGCACGGTCGCGACATTTCGTCGGTATTAAACTGGCTTCATCGGGCGGCAAGACATGACACATTATTACTGATAGAATAACTTAAGTGATGTCCAGCGTGATTATTTTCTGTCACGTCCTGTGATATAACCTGGCGAATTTATAAAAATGTGATTATATTATTTATACAGGATTTTTACAACCAATTTATTACCATAAACGTAAATACAGTGAAACCTCTTATTTACGTTACCATTATTTATGTTTTCCCGCGAATTGCACTTTTTTCTTAAGGTCCCGATTGTATTCCATGTAGTGCAATGTTAAATTTTGCCGCATGTCACATCATCAAAATTTTATTTTTCCGGATTTTTACGTTTCTTGTCCATGTTTTTGCCATCCAAAGACAATATAAACACGAGACTTCAGAGTCATAGATGACAAAGAAAGGACATATCAACTTCTTTGGAAATAGAACAAAGGATGAATGTAGGGGACAGGATGGATGTACACCGTGTCGCCAGTGAAGGAAATGTGAAATATGGATGTAGAGACAATTTGGGGGATTATGTTTTAGGCTCATTCTCCGGCAGCCCAAGTGCCATGAGGGCGACAATTGCGACACGTTCAACCAGCGACCCTGCTGTGCTGGTGGGCTCGACCAGTGGGGAGGAAGAGGGGGACAGACCATCACCCAGGTTCAAGCTGGGACCAGGAGAGGGTCTGGTGACGGTGGCTCCTATCACTGCTGGACTGGCGGAGGAGCAGATGAGTTCCTTCAGTGAACAGGCCTGGGACAACTACCAGGTGCGAGCTGTCTCTGCTTTATAATTCCTCTCCTACACTCTTGTCACGCTCTCTTACTTCATCTTCTCCCTTGCTTCCTCTTCTTCTTCCTACCTTTCTTGCTCCCGCCTCCTTCTCTCCCCTTCTATCTCTTGTCTGCTCCCTCCCTCTTTTCCTCAAGCACCCTCCTGCTATCCCTCACTCTTATGTTCCTTGTCTCACTTTTGTTCCTTTGCCCTCTCTTACTAAGTTCTTTCATTCCTCTCTCACTTTCACTTGTTCCTTCTGTCTCTCACTCCCTCTGGCTCTCGCTCGTTCCCTCTTTCCTCCACACTAAGCTTTATCCTCGTACAACTCTTTCCATGCCTCCTTCTCTTTCTTTGTCTACTCTCCAGTTGTTTCTTTTCCCCCATTTCCGTTGTACCCCAATCATTTTGAAAGCCTTTAATTCAACTACAGTGGATTCTCTATCCACCGTTTCTCATGAGACTGACAAAAATTTCAATACATGAGGGATTTCAGTGGATGTGGTCTTAAAATGCTGTAAAATAAATTAATCCGCCCCAGAATGTGTTCCATGGATGCAGGTATTTCAATCCATTAGGTTTCAATACATAGAGAATCTACTGTAGTCACAAAATTGTTATACTTGGCATTTCCGGATGACTATGAAAGTGCAAACAATTGTTTATTGTTAAGAAATTATATTTTGTTAATTTCCTACTTTTTATCTGAGAGCTATATGTTGTTATATGTTACAAAAGTGCTTATAAACAACGAAAATAAGTCAGAAACCAGTAATTGGAACATACATGCCATATGTTAACGATAATTACTGCTTAGTTTGCTGGGATATTTATATTAATGTGCAACGTTGACAAGCCAAGCACATGTAGACAAGAAGTAGACAGTGGAAACTATAAATGTGCTCTAGTACAATGTGTTTTGTTCATTGAGTACATGGTATGATGGGATAGTTTTACGCTTATATTACTTGCTTGTAGGAGAAATACATGTCGGAGCCATACAGTGAGGAGCTGGCTGACTCTGAGACAGCGCGGAGGCTATTGGAATTCGGAGATGACTACCGCAACTTCCTGGACAGTCAGTCAGACTGCATGTCGAGCCTAAGCACCAACCACGGTGCTCCTTCTCCCATCAGGAGGCGGCGCCCTGCTGTGAGTATAACCACCCGCCACCTTCCTGCCATACTTATGTATTTATACTTCTCACTACTTCTTATGTTCCAGTTGATATATTATCACCATAGACACAATTTAATATGTTTTCTTTCAGCACTGTAAAACTTGAGGTAAACAAATCAAAGCCGTCTTGCGAAACAGCAATGAACATTACTGCTGGGCTCATTTGTGATTGGCTGAAATGAACAACACTCCACCAATAAGATGTTTTATGATTGGACAAACAAATGTTCTGTTCCATATTACCCACGCTGTTCAGTATTCAATTTGGAAACAATTACGGTTTTTAGTACATGATCCCAACTGAGTACACTTCATTTATCCGTTCCTACATAAATTTCGCCAAATGAAAACCTATCTTTAAGAAACCAAAAACATACATTTAAAAAATGACACGAGTAGTTTTTTTACCTTACTCGGGTTATGCTGGGTAGTGTAAAATATAATCTCCAGGCATTCGAAAAGTGATCCAAATGAAGTTTGCTTGATGCAGTGCCATGATCGGACCAACCTAACGTATTCTAGAAACAACTCTAGCAGGTTAAGTTTCATAAACAACTTCTTGCAGTATAACTTAAACAATAAAAAAATGATAGTAGTTAGTTTGAAACTGAGTCCAGTGCCGTTTGTTATTACAACGAAAATAAGATGCACGCAAGTGATGCTGAGTACTCGGGCCACGTTAGTTTTCCTGCAGTATCAAGATGTCGTCCATAACAACCGAGGCTGAGCAAGTCATGATAGTGTTGCCCGATGAAACTGCATTTCCACAATTGCCGTATCTGACGTAGTGCACGCTGCCATATCTGACGTAGTGCACGCTGCCATATCTGACGTTGTGCACGCTGCCATATCTGACGTTGTGCACGCTGCCATATCTGACGTTGTGCACGCTGCCATATCTGACGTGCACGCTGCCATATCTGACGTGCACGCTGCCATATCTGACGTTGTGTACGCTGCCACGCCAAGCCGATAACTGTGATTCTTACGTGTGCTTGTATTTATTATGTTTACTTATATTTAAAAAAAAGAAAATAAAAGAACATTTTGCATAGTACACTAGACCCCCGATTTTACGAATACTCACGGTTCCTCTCATCGCATTCGTAAAATCGCTACCTTCGTAAATTCGATAGCGGCTTATTTTGCCCCCCCCAGCCCTGCCCTTCCCAACCCTCCCGACCTAATACGGAAAATTTTAAAATTGCATTTTTTCTGCAAAGTGTCTCTAGGCCCCGACTTCCGTAGCATTTTGCGGGAAATTAATTAACGTAATAATGTAAATATAAATTGATATCAGTAGCCAGACGTCACACTGTTGAGCGGTAGATATGACCGACCCTTGTCCCCAAAAAATGAGAAAATCGAGATTCCGAGTGTCTTCTCTCGAGCGAATTGCCCGACTCCCGTAGCATTCAACGGAAAAATTACGCAAGTGATAGTTGAAATATAAATTAATATCAATAGGCAGACGTCTTATGATCAAAAGAACACCGCTAAACAATATATATGACCGATCCTTTTCCTAAAAAAATAAGAAAATCGAGATTCCGAGTGTCTTCTCTCAAACGAATTGCCTGACTCCCGTAGCATTTAACGGAAAAATAACGCAAGTGATAGTTGAAATATAAATTAATATCAATAGGCAGACGTCTTATGATCAAAAGAACACTGCTAAACAATATATATAACCGATCCTTTTCCTAAAAAAATAAGAAAATCGAGATTCCGAGTGTCTTCTCTCGAGCGAATAGACCGACTTCCGTAG
>PNEQ01001086.1:34647-109779 GCA_003012365.1 Medauroidea extradentata | reverse complement strand
GTTGAAACATATTCCAAAGTCTGTGTAAATATATGTTGAAAGAGTTAAACCGTTTAGAATGCTGCGTAAGAAGGCGGCAACCAGTGAAATCGAACGTAGCTCCGTCGCTAGCGCGCCGCGAGCAGAATTCAAGCCGGTTGCGGGTGGGTAGGCAGCCCACTTGCCAGTTCTGTGTTGAATCGAAACACTCTGTACAAACAAATACGTATTTTTTTTTACGAAACTATTCCACATGTGCCCGTTGTACCAAAGTACGAAAATTAAACACACTTTGGACAAGGGCGGAATTTCATTGTTGTTACTCATTAAAAATACTGTTTCGAAGCGCTTCAACATAGTTAAAAACAACTTTTTCAGGTTGCCATACTTAAAAATGTACTAACCGGATGTATGTTACACTCATATAGAAATGTGCATTGAACTTTGGTACAGACTTTTCACTAGAGCAATTATATGGTTACATTTTAAAGTCCCACAGTAAGAATGGATGGCGGTAATCTTGCTCGCTAGTTACGGTAAGTGTTTGGCTCGTGATGATACAGCATCTGGTGCGCGCTTCAATGTCGCCCTTATAGCTCCGCCGCTTCTGAGCCTCTAACGCGCAGGTAGGCGGTGCCCTTAACATACATTAGCCTACATTTGTGTATCCACGAAAATAAAACTTATTTCAAGTTGTGTCTCTATAGGTTTAACAGCATAACAAATGGGCATACTTTCCTCAAATGCAAATCAATCCAAAAAGATACCATCGGTCGCATACATTTTGAATTTTTACATACTTGATAATGTTATCAATTCATGGCATGTTATATTCTAACATGATGGATCTATAAAAATAAGAACTATTTAAATCAAAGTTTGAATGACAAAATGTCAAAATATTATATTTTACTACATTTGGCCAGATGATCCCCGAAATATATAACAACATTTTTGTTTACTTTTGTTTTACTGCCTTTCAAAATGGAGGAACCCCAGCACTAAGTCCAGCCAACATTATAAATTACAAGATTAACTATTGAACTATAGAATATAGTTTGAATGAGTCATACAATTACTGATACATAAAAAAAAATCATCAACAAGCAACAATTGGCGGATATTTTTAAATTATCACTTGAAAAGAACAATGTGAAATAGCGCGAACGAGCTTCGCGAGTACACGTTCTACTCATTACCTCGTCGCACGTTGTACAACGAAAAGCACATTAATTTTATCACGTATGCTAACACGATTGTTACACGATATAAACTAATAGAGTTTACTGTCACGTTTTCGTCTGCTGAATGCCGTGCTTGAGCGTAAATGGAATTTTGAAATTAATGTTTTATTGGTGACAGCTGCGTTTCGTGGAGCGGCGGTCGAGCGGTCTGGTTTGACCAGTCGCCTCTCAGCAAGGTGATATGGGATCGATCTTGAATTTTTTGCATGTGGGAAACGTGGCGGACGATGTCGTTGGTTTTCTTCTTCGCCCGTGCATTCCGACACTGCTCTCATTTCATGGCATCCTTCATTGATATATGGTCGTACAGGTTAGGGGTTGCTGCCCGATTCCGTATTTAATCTGGCTGAAACAGAGGCCCTTTTATATGATTTTATGTATTGTATAAAATACCAGCCGTCTCAAAAGTGTGGTTGTTTATTGTTACAGAACATTAAAAATAACATACATACAAGCAGGGCACGTTAAATGTACTGTACTTGGATCATCACAGAACAAAACTCCAATTTCCTTGAGGCAACAGGACATAATTTGGCTACATAATGTTGAACACTATTGGGGGGGGGGGGGGGGGGGGGCTCTTCAGCCAGGACCCCCTCTCCCTTAAATTCGCCCCGAGTTTTCAGTCGCATGCGAATAGGAAGACGGAAGACAAATGGTGTTTAGCCGAACGGAACACAGTGTTGGTACACTGGAACCATTCGAGTCGACTTGGAGAGCTCGGAATGGAAGTCGAGTGGTTCAAACCGAGTGACTTGGCCGTCTCGCGTACGACTGAATGCACAAAATAGCATTGCGTATTGCTGTCTTGATTTTTAGACAGTTGCGTATTTAAGGATTTAAAATTATATTGAAAATTCATTCAATATAATATTACGAAAACTAGTTTATCAAGCAATTATGTGTCTGCTTTACGTTTAAGCTAGTTATATACATTTATAAAGACCTAAATTGGAAATTAATTAATGTAAGATATAAAGGTAATATTTATAGAACCTACATAAAATGTAGCAGCATATTCGCGATGTTCCAGGGCTACGTTAATTGTATATTTAATATTAAATATTTACAAAATGTTTAAATATCCTGAATTTAATTTTGGAAAAAGCTCAAGTACAAAGCATAATATTAAGTTCATAAGCAAATTTATCTTTATGCAATACTGTAGGTGAGATTGGCCCGACGTAAATAGCATTATTACTAATTACAATTTTAAATAAAAACATTTTTCGAAAGACGTGTCAAAATAAATTCACATTTTAAAACTGCGTGTGTAATAACGTTATGGTAAAATTTTTTAGATAAATTTACTACAATGCCATGGAATTTATAAATAATTGAGTAAATATAAGACTTTTTTAATCACGCCAAATATTTTTTTTATCTACGATAGAATCACAGACTTCAAACCATGTGACCATAATTTTAAAAATTCGGCACGTTTATTAAAACATAATTTTCGAGGCCAACAAAATGGACGAAAATAGTTTCTCCAGACTGCCGTATCTGGAAAAATAGCAACCTCATTTGAAAAATGCAACAATAGAAACGAGCGTTAGACTTTGAACTATGCTACCCACAAATTAAATAATTAAGTTACATGTCATATAGGTAAAAAGGATGCATGCCAGCTGAGTGGCTTGCGCGGGGAGAGGCGATAATAAATTACATACGCTGGTCAACGGAACCCTTACCATTCCGTCGATTTTCTGCCTCACTCATAAAGCGCAGCCTATCTAAGGAGGGCACTTGACTGTCCGTAGCAATTTGGAGGGTATACATTTGTTATGTGACTAACGTAATTGGCCTGCATTGCTCACGTAGCATTTAAAAATAATTATAGTTATACCTTCTATTATTGCTTTGTTGTTTACTTTATAAATGTGAACTATACTTTTGCCGTAACCTGTATAATTCTTCACCCTAGGCCAGAGTGCTGTGTAAGCTTGCAAGACGGAGACAGAAATATGGCTTCCAAAATTACCCTTCCGGTCTAACTGGTGATGGCAAAAGCGTGCACATTATCATTTACCCCGTTTAACTTTTTTAAAGCTAGAACGTTTCCAAATTCCAACTGTTCAAGTCATGTTCCGAGCAACACGATAACGGACAGTTTCGTTATCATCACGTCTTCAGGTTCTTGTCGCAAGACAAGCTGAGTTAGGAGCACAAACAATGGATTCAGAAAAATAACCGAAGATTATAAGTATTCGTTTGTAGTATTAACATCAATCCATGATTCAGAATCGACTTTATGATATTAAATTAATCAATTGAACATATCATGCAGTGTGTTGTAGCCTACCGACGTGGGGAACACACATCAGGGAGCACAAATATAATAAAAGAGTCATATGTTAAGCAAAGAGAACCTTATTTTCCTCGAAGACGTTCGAAGTAGGCTAAGCTATTGCTATAATTTACCTCACTGCAATACTAACTTCAGATCACTCAACGTAGCATATTTTCCGATTTAAATCATTGGTACCTTACCCCTGCAATTTTTCTTCTAAAAGGAATTATTTTGGTTGTTACCTCCTTGAAATGCACCATGGTGAATAGCGTATAAAAGCTGCAGAACAACACTTACCGTTCAGAATTTTTAAAACACAGTTAACGCAACATTATACAATTAAATAAATATTAAATCTGCGTTGAGACATTGGAATTCAACATACAAAATTACGAACGGTTATGGCGGTTAAACAATGAATAGTGAAGACTAAAGACAGGCGTTTCAGAATTAACATGTGCATAATATATGCGTTATTGTATTTAACCTTTCAACATATTAAATAAAATATTTGTTAATTAACTGCGATAGTATGAATGCAGTATTTCAATTCGCTATTATTATTTAACTGTAACCTTTTCGTTTTCGTTGCATAAGTTAAGAAACGGAGGTGTAAAACTTCGGCAATCTTCGGTTACGGATTTGTTTTCCCTAACCCAGTTACGAAGGCCTGCGAAACACTGCGAAACGGCCAGAACTGTCTTAAAATTACGTGAACACCGCTATGCCACTACTAAAATACCCTTTTTAATTATTGCAACAGGATTGTTTTAGTTATATTTGCAAAAAGAAATCACGTGGAACTTTTTATTAATCTACGATTGACATCACGTGCTAAGACGCGTGTGTACCAGTTTCAAATTTTCACGTTCGACACGTGGGGACAGCGGAACGATAAGAGCTATAGTTCCATGCTAGACGGGAAGCATATCGACTCTATTCACAGCGCGTCAAACTGGCGTGCAAGGTTTTCCTTGTATTATTTTTCTTAAGGGACTTTAGATTCTAACCCTCACATTCCGTTTTTGGATAGTATGAAAAGTAAAGACTCACGTACGCATCTCATTTTACACTTCACGAATTCAGATGGTATTTTCGGAGTTACATCAGTCGAAAAAAAGCCGTTTAACCCATTCTAAGAAACTCTTCGAAAATCGTGTTTCTAACAAGCTTGCTACATTTTTTTAAATTATAGAAGCGTAATTTCAAGTTTGTGCTCTTTTCGTAGATAAACGTAATATGAATAAGTAATGCGATTTCGCGGAAAAAGAATTAGGTCTCCGCGTGACACAGCGTCGTCCATGCGCCAGGCGACAACTTTTTAATGTATGATGAGTTAATGCAACGCATCAAGGTTTCAGTGTTAAAACCGTTGTTTATTCTTCCAGTATAAGTTTTTTTTTTCATGCTAGAGTTACGAAAGTAGGTAGGTATATCTTAAGTGTAGAGAAAAAAACTTAAAATACTTATATTATTAGTCAGAGATAAATTAGCAATTTCAGTGCAGTAATAACATTTTTTTTAACTACACTCCTTTGTTGTCGCTATCAAAGGAAACGTTAAGAACAAACCGTATTGTGCGCCGTAGTAATACGGTTCGTTGAACGCTCGTAATTAAGCTGATAACTTTGTAAGTCATAACACTGCTTCCAGTTCCACAGTTTACGTCATTTATTAGCCAACAAGAAATACGAGCCTGCACGTCGTTTAGATACTATTCAAGGAACGCAATAAAATCTGTGTAGCGAACAAGGTGCGTGAAGTGAAAGAGAGTCAACACTTCAATGTATAGCAACCAGTGTTGTTATGTTGTTTGCAACCCGGACAGTCTACCAACTACTCAGATTAAGAAGCGTAAACAATTGTCCAGTTTATCAGCTAATGCCTTAGAATTTAATACATGTAATATTAGTTTACGAAACTTATTACTAAGTATCCGTGTATGTTATAGACCCTTACGTTCAAAGATAATTTTGATCAGTTTTGAAAAGGCTTGCATTGTATTTTGTACTGGTAAATTCCTTTTTTCCCCTGCTTATGATTTTTGAATGTCCTCTCGTTGTTGACAGTACCTACACAGACATTACAATGGAGGAATAAGCTTTGAACGAATGAAATTATTTTTAACCGACCTGTTTCATAACTGCTCGGTTGCTCATTCCGCAATAGTAACACACTATTTTAACAATACGCAACTCACCAAACCGGTAAAAAATCGCAAAAGTCACTGCTAATAATATTAAGCAATTAAAATCTGACCCTAATGAAAGTATATGCGTCTAACATATATTTAATAAACAGGAACCATCATTTGATTTTTAAAAATTGAATTTACTTCACGTTGACAGCAAGGTCGTTGTAAACTCGTATACGTCACTTTGCATATGGGCAGAAAAAGGAAAGTGTCGTAAAGTTACTATATCAGAATTTGCCTGGAGAGATTTCGGCAACCATGAAAAACAGAAATCACAATGGTCGTAGCCGTGAATCCAACCTGTGTCCTCTTGAATGTCTGACCAACGTGTTACCATTGCTTCCCTCAGCAGAATTATAAAAAAAAATTCGTAAATGCCCCTCATAAAAACGTTCAACTTTTCTGTCATAGTCAAAGATATGATAAAAGCTTCTCAGTCATTTTCATTAGAAAAATTTTAATTAATATTGACTGACTCTCATTTTGTAATATCTAGTAATTAACGTATATTATAACTTTTCATTGGCATGCAATTAGCTACAGTTCGGTGATGGCACGATGATAATCGTTACGAAGGCAGAATGAAGTCCAATTGAGGCTATTGGTATCTGGATACTCACATACATATCATTTTTGTTGAATATGTAAGACAAAACCCATCCCGATAGTGTAAGTAGAAATGCATTAGGTGAAAAATTACTTCTACTGTACATTTTAGAACAGTGGAGATAGCTCCTTTTGATTCCAAAAGCCTTAATTTTAAAATATATTAGGAAAATGACCGAATATCACGTGGGCGAGTTTTTCTAGTATTTCTTCCACGCTAGTTTCGCTGAAGTCGGAAAAGAATATAATTAATAACATTAGAGATGTGTGGTAGAAAACAATGTTAGGTAAGCTAGACAAATATCAAAATATAGAACTGAAAAACAAATCCTTTACAGGCTTATAATTTTATTCACAAAAACAGTCACTTACATAATAACGAAAGCTTTCCGGAAATGAAACCTGCTTGTGTCATTGCTGAGTACTGACCCCTGCACAACTAGAGGCAGAAATTATCCTTCGCAAACTTAAAAACATTGAGCCCTAGCAAGTCTCGCAATGTAATGGAGGAAGTGTCGCCCCAATTTTTTTTTGCCATACCTGGCCTTAAGGGCCTTACTGGCATTTGAGTTTCTGTTTTTTGTTTGGCCCAAACTTAGATCGTAGGTGATTTAAGTTTGGGTAAGGTTAATTCTACTACAGGTTAGAAAGAAAATACGTTTTCTTATGGGAGAGCTTGGCACAGGGAAAATTTCTGCCACTAGTTTCGCTTCGATCGCTAAGAGACCAGATAAATACGAAACCGTATTAAAATTAAATTTAAATTATCTTGGAAATTATAATTGTCATTTAATTTAATTTTCAAGTGAAAAGAAACAAATTTCGCCTTTTAAATTGTCAACTTAATGTTACTTAAAATTCAGGAAAGCTCTGTGATTGGTCAGTTTGGTGCATTAGCGATACCAGCGCTCAAGTGGCAGAAATTTTCCCTGTGCCAAACTTATAACATTGATCTTTCTAACCTGTAGTACCTTAGTTTGGGTCAAACCGCTGTTGACTTTACGTGAGCAGGGCGGTAACTCTATGGCTTACTTGTTTTTAATGACGGAGAACTCTTTGTTCTATGGAAGGAGAGCCTATTAGTCAGACGCGCCAAGGGTTCGGGAAACTTCCATGCCGTGTGCGAGCGGCAGCGCCGACAGGCCAGACAACAGAACAGACGACAGACAGCACAGCTACGCGCGCTTCCCACCACGCAGCGCTAGTGTCGTTGCGTGACCTTATTTAACCGGTACACAGAGAGCATCCAGCAGCATTTTCGTATCGGAGTTAGAGGACGAAGCTAACATTGCGCGACTTGAGTTGTACGAGCACCCGTGAAGATGAGGGTCCTGACCGTTGTTTGGGCTTCGATGATGGTCGTCGCGACGCTGACAAGCGCCGCATCCCGTCATTCCAAGAGCTTGGAGGATGATTTGTGGTCTGACCTGAAAACCAGGTGAGAGAACGACCCGCACTGAACTTGTCTCGAGCAGCTTTATAAAATTATTTTGTAATTATTATACAACTATTTTCTTAAGTCGTACTATGCATATGCAAAACGATTTGCTTTATTAAAACGTTTTAAACTCGAGCAATCCTTACGTAACTTTATTGTTGTTTTTAAAAGTCGCCAAAGATATGTTTAACTAATCGAACCTAACGCACATGTTTTTTTGGGCTACGTTGCAATTGCAATCGAACTCGGGACCTTTTAACTACGCGCGAGTCCAGTGTTACCATTGCACGACATTCTAATTTTTTTTTTAATTGCGAGAGGCTTACTGTTTTGGCAGTCATTATTTTTAAACAGTCCTGTTTAATTTTTTTTACGTGGTAGGCCAGCAAAATTTTTTCAAGACATTAAGTACTATGGCCCATGGGTTAATTGATTAACTTATGTAAATAACAAACGATTTTTGTTAATTGACTCTAGCCGAAACTTAACAATTTCTTGCCTTGAAGAATTAACAATCACGGCAAAAACTGATTAGATGACATGTTTCTCTACTCTACAATCACGAAATTTCAGAGGTCTTATGTGTGTGTGTTTGTGTGTGTATATATATATATATATATATATATATATATATATATATATATATATATATATATATATATATATATACACACACACAAACAGTACAGCATGGCTTTTATATCTCTCGGGGTCATCCAAATAACATCTCAGTTCGGTGTTCGGCCCTGAATACTGATGTAGGCCTGCATGTGTTCCTACGCGAAATTGCATACTTTATTATCAGTGTCTATCTATTAGGTAAAATAGAATACACTCCAAACTATGCTTGTTTTTCTAAGAGTACGGGACGCCAGTCAGAAACTTGTTATGCCCTTCCCCCTCAATATTGGCATAAATGGTTTTTCTATGAGAATACCAACCTGATTTGTAAGTATAAACAAAGAAATATTCATTTGAGGTAAAAGGCTGCCTGCCCAGGCTACTGAACATATTGGGAAGGCGTGATGCGTATGCTGTGTAGTACTCCCAGCTTCTGCACTTCTAGGCTTCGAAGGCGCTCACCTAGGCGGTCATCTTAATTACGGGGGCCTCCCTACCTGCGCTTGAAATGCGTTGCAGTGAGTTGCGACTATTCTTTTTTTTTTTTTTTTTTTTTTGCGAAACTACTTAACGCGCTTTGAATTTGTATACTTACGAAAAGAAGCCACACTTCAAACTATGTCGCTAAAGTTTCGAAAACTCGGCGCGTTGATATAAAATATAATTTTCAAGATCCTTAAAATGGCCACAAATGGGGGTTTCAGACTACCGTATCTGTAAAATATAACAACCGGATTCGAAAAACACAACTATAGAATCAAACGTTAGACTTTGAACTACGCTGCCCATAAATATAATAATGTAGTCATCGCTTAAAGTCTAATAGGAAAAATGATAATATAGGCACTATCGACTGAGCACTCAGCAGAACTTCTAATTAATTATAAATAGGCGTTATTGCGCCAATAGATGTTAACTTCTGACAGTGTTGTAACGTTTACACTGGTTTCATGTTACATGGAAGTTTTCGTATTAATGATAATTAAGGTGACTGCGAAACGGCTGAAAGAACTTTATGCAGTGCTCAATTTAATAAAAGATTCCATTATTGTTTATGTCAAGCAGTTTATTAAGAATAAATTTTATATCTTGTGGAAGATAAATTTTTAATAATACATTTTGAATTAATGTTTTGCCTCGAAAACAAAAATACGATAGAATTATCTAACACTCCCCCTTAAATGAGTTAGTAGACGGTAGCTTTCTCGTTACGTTTTGGGCACGGAAACGGGGAAGACGATATGTCGAACGTAGCACGTCCGTCTTAACACCTCATCGCCTCTAGGCGCGGAGTACAATGCTCTTAGAGGCGCGAATGGAATCGACTTATCGCCTTCCCCGTTTTCGTGCCTGAAATAAAAAAAAACTGTTAGCCATAGAATGTTCCAGCACAGATGTGGACATGACTAATGCTTGTCTGCCGTGATAAACCAGAAGTCGTAGCGTGATTATGCATTATCTGCTCTCATTACGACGTTCATATCGTATCAGGCCAGAGCTTCATCGACGACGTGCCTGGAAGAAGAATGGTGTAATCATGTTCTTACCATTAATCAACGCGTGCAGAAATTAGAACATTAGCTCTTATCGTTAGGGACCTCTGATTTGCACGGAAAGATTTTTGCACCAGTTAGTTTGAATGTCATCTGCAGCTGTGCTTCGTGGTTATTGGCGGCGTGTCTTTGCGTAAAGGCGCCACTTTTCTGACTGTGCCAATGAGAACAAGGTTATTGCGTCACCACACGTCTGTGACTAGCGGGTAGCCTCCCAAGATACCGAGAGTCAAAAACATCCTATCATAAGCCTCAAAGCTGAGCTGCATGTGTAGCCTATACGTAAGGCATCGAAACAAAGTGCAAAAATCTTCGGTGAAACTCAAGGGACCTTACTAATTCTGTGTTTAAAATATATTATACGACTGACACTCACAAATTTTCTTGTATTTTTGTATAAAAACGATAACATTAAGCAAAAAAAAAAATTAATTAGTTTCGAGGTTTCTTGCAGCCGGGGTAATATAATTCCGTGGCTTCTGCTGTGTAGTAGCTCTGTACAATCGGATCACTGATGCCAATAATTTGTAACAGAACCACAGTTCATTAGACATTGACGAGAGAACTGTTTAATCACCATGAATCATAAAGCTTCGTTTAAACGGTGTTAATAGCTTTCCCAATGGTCTGCGACAGATATTGTCGGGATAGTATCTGGTTACACGAGTATACAAGCATGCATAATTGTCAACCTCAGAAGGAAAATGTCGGGTCTGATAGAAGTACGGGAATTTCGCAGATATATTCTAGATCAGACTGAACGACAGAAACGTATACTTAAAGCGGTTTTCACGATAGAGCGACATGACGCTTAGCGTCGAGCGTCAGCCAATCAGAGTCTTGACGCCAGCATCGAGCATCGTGAACATTGCACTAGCGGCAGACATTGGATTTGACGCTCATCGCTGGCGACCGATACAAAGAAGAAGAAAAGTTGTTTACATTTTAAAACTCGTGCACGTATTTTTCAGGTTAGAAAGAAGTAAACAACCATTATATATTAATAACATTCTGTTAAAAATACCGGTATTCGCGTAAATTAAGCGTAAGTTCATTGAAAAGAAACTAATATATTTGTCTTTTCAGTAGGAAATTTAACTTTTGCTTTCTGTTTTACATTTACTTATTAAAATCGATGTGAGCATACACAGCTTATTATTTCTTTTATTTTCCGTTCATGTCTCATCAAAAACCGTTTGGTTTCTAAGTTATTTATCTTCGTAAAAGATGGCATCACGAGTCGCGTTGCTTGCTGCCGGCGATATTTCGACGCTCTATTATGAAGGCATGGCAGGAACATTGACGCTGGCGGCAAGCGTCGGTTGTATCGCGCCGCTGTGTTGTGAAAACCGCTTACAGTCATTTCTGTAACTGGACGACTAATAGACGGTTCACGATAAAGTGAACAATATGAAAAAGTTCTCCTTTATTTATACTTTAATGAGTGAGATATGTTGGTCAGCGCTTAACATGGTCTTTAGCGCTGGTGGAGGTGACATGAAGCGAGTATGGAGCGGCGACGGAATGAATGGTCGGGCGAAACGGGGAATCCCCGAGAAAACCCGCCGACCAGCGGCATCGTCCGGCACGAACAGGCGATTAGAGCTAGACTGTCTCGCGGGGCGCGAAAATGCCGTGCAGTGTTTCGATCGTTGGCTTCTTCCTATAGAACTACAAGCGGTAGGCAAACCCTACTTTTAATTTATGTAAAGTGCGCAATAGTGTCTAGCCCGTGCTTCTCTATTTTCGTTTTACGATTCCGGTTTGTATTTTTTACGTGAGAGCTGTCTGAAAAAGCAGTTTTTGGCCATTTTGTGGTGCACGGAAACAATGACGCATCTAGAGATCAAGAATAGTGACGCTCAGTTTTAAATGTGTTTTCTTTTAGTAGCCTAGGTAAAGTTATCGAACACACGTTTAGTAGTATTTCTTTAAAAAAAAAAAAAAAAAAAGGGGTGGGGGGAATCTTAAAGTCTGTATGATACGGGTATCTGTGCATCGACTCGTAATTTATACTACACGCACTTTGCTGTTACTTATCACGTAAATGTGTGCACATTACATTTGAATTAAACACAAAACCACTACTAATAAAAACACGACAAAATTACACACATTATTTAGAATTCATGTTCCGTTTCCATACTGTCATGCGAGACGACGACGCGCTAAAAGCAGTAATAAACAAAGTCGCGACACAGAAAAAAATTAGCCTACTATTTCTTCGTTTAATGTAACTCCATGTACAAATGTTGGCAATCGTAAAACATAACAATTTACAGAAAACCAATAACTTCACATAATTTGCAATAGTATTCATGAACATTCATATCTAATCTTTAGTGTGTGTTGTAGGGATCGATGTTGAGTGCACAAAGTAAAATCATCACAGCAAACGATTTCGAGCGGGAAACAAACTCATGCCATCTATTGGTGGAATTTTGAACTATGGTGTTAGCATTGCGGCGAGCTCGCTGAAGCAGTGTGTGTGTGTGTGCAGACGATGATACATTTCCAGCGGTCACGTCACTTTGTGTTGGCGCTTACTAAGAAAAATTATGCAGTCAGTATAAGATAACAAATGTTTTAAAGGACCTGAAATACAGGGAGATCGATTTTTACGTTTGAGGCACGGAAACGGGGAAGGCAATAAGTCGAATATAACCCGTCCGTCGAACACCTCATCGCCTCTAGACGCAGAGTACTAAACTAGCGTACAGTGTTTACGTAGTAACTGTTTTTCAACGGGACTTCAAGCGATGACCCTGTCATTTTATTTGTGGAAAGTATGTGGTAAAGTCCACTGCAGGTTTCTATGATTTTGTTTTACGATTACGGTTGATATTTCCTCGGTTACAGCAATGTGAAAAACTAATTTTTAGCACTTTTGAGGAGCTTGATAATCGTGTTTTTAATTGTCGGACTGCATTTTTTAAATCATAGGGACTTAATTTTAAGTGTGTTTTCTTTTCGTAGATAAACGCATTAGAAACATTTTTAATTACTATACATGAAAAACGACTGTCCGTATCACGCTACAGCACGCCTCACGCGCCAGGTCCGGGTCCGTATTTATGCAATTTTAGTAATTTTTTTTATCTAGAAAGAGAGCAGATATTTCGAAACCGTTATATAAAAATGTTGGAAATTGTTTGTACTATTTAGCGTAATTTTTTTGAAAACATAAGTTTTTATAATGTTCACTAATTATTACCTTAAATAAAAATTAAGTCGATAATTAGCCAAAATTATAGGAACTTAATTAAGTTTTGAAGAAACTGTGACACATAGTACAAAGAATTTCCAACATTTAGATCTAACTGTTTTGCGATGCGATATCTGCTCCCTTACATTATTTTAAAAATTAAAATCGCAAAAACAGCATAAATAGTCACCCTTAATGTTGAATTATGTTCAGTAACGGCTTGTGATTATTTTCCATTTGTTAAATCTTTAGTGCTATGTATTCTCTGCATTACAGTGACTGTGTATAGCTGATGAGGCAACACAGGTATATTACTACAAGGAGGCAGTATAAGTTGAAGTGTGGTCGTACCTTACCTACTAGGAATTTCATCCAAGTACATCTCGTGTAGGCTAGGTATAGTGGGTTCAGGTTAAAGTGAGCACTTTTCAAATCCAAGTTACTTTTTTCTGTCACTTTTCAATGTCAACTAGACAATCTAAGTAATAGTTAAAGTTGTAGATTTTACTATACCCTAAAGTTAACGTCTGCATCTCAATCAAATATTTATTTGTTATTCTAGGCAAGATGGTCTTCAGAAGTACTTACATTATTGCGAACCGTCTATAACTGCGCCTGCTATGATAACCGCCTCCAAAGAGCATGATGTAAGAGTGGGGCAGCGCCGGAATAAAGGGGGCGGGGAAAAGGGGAGATCCCAGAGAAAACCTGCCGACCAGTTTCATCGTCCAGCACGATTCTTACATGCAAAAATTCGGGGGGCCGACACCGCCGGGAATCGAACCCAGATCGCCTTTGTGGGAGGCGAGTGCTCTAGTCACTGCGCCCCTATAATAGGCCTATTGAAACATAGTTTATAACATTCTTGTTTTCATTTATCCTCTTGTAATTTGGAGGTTAAACCAACACACGGACATTCAGTAGCTCCTTTGCCCTAACCGGTTGATACCCTATGATGTCCTATGAGTCCAATGAAATAGTACCATTTCCTATGTCGGTATCCCAATGAACACGACCTATTTGCAGTAGTTGTGATTCAATAGGCACGGATACATTAATTTCAGTTCTTATGTATACGACCTATGTTTTATGATTACGTCTACTGTTATTTTATCAATTGTGAATCCACATTTTATGTTAAGATGCAGTAAATATGGAAGATGTTGCGACAAATGGGAAGAGCTGGCAGCACAGGTTAATGTACTGTCGTGTAGAAAGGATGATATGCAGTTATGCCAGTAACGGTACCTCGTGGTGCACAGTTAGTGGGTGGTCTAGGTACAGTGGGGGTGAACGAACTGACCTCACCCGTCTACAACACCGCTGTCTGTCTTCTGCATCGCTGCACAGCTCACCTAGGTCACAGCCAGACATTCTCTCTCCCTGCCTTGTACACCCTTCCCCCTACCATCAACCAAATACATTCCTTTGACACGTTCCGTTACTCCTGAAATACACTGATGGCCCGTCAGTGTTCGTCAGCAGAAACAGAACCATGCAAGTAATCTGTAAATATATTATCGTGTTCTTCAGTAATTTGATATTCGGAACGATTGGCATTGATGGACCTTTAGTTACAAGAGTTTACATCAAAGGTTTTAAACGCCTTTACATCTGCAGAAAATTGTTGCGGATAAAACATGAATTAATTACATATTGTCAGGAAAGTCACATGCAAGTTTAGTGTAAAATATTTCGGTATTAAACTAATTTTGCACGAGTCCTGTCCTACACAGACGTGGAAATTATTAGCGAGAAACTAACGTTTATTTCCGTACATGTTTTCTGAAAATAATTTCTGCTTACAAGCAGAAATACTCACCACACACCTAATTTTTAATTTTCAAACAACTCTTCTACTGAAGACGAGATCCGTTATTTAATTATTTGTTTTGCAAAAAATGTTTTTGAATTTCGCAAAAAAAAAAAAAAAAAAAAGTAAAACCATTCTGTTAATTTTCATTGATTTTTTTACATTCGCAGGTGTGTGTGTGTGTATGTATATACATATTTATAATATTATGTACATACATAATAAATAGATACACACATATATTTATTTATTCTGATGTAGCTCCTTGAATTGACGCAGGACAGATGAATTGAATCTCGCGCCAACGTCTGCTTTTACTGGCACCGCATGTCCTCCACAGCTACATTAAACTCTGTGGTTATTATCAGAAGTCGTTGTAGCACGAGGAGTTAGTCGAAAACAATCCTGTCACCATCAGGAGTCGTCTGCAGTAACGGAACTGTAGCTGACGTTACTGAAATTAACTGGCCAGTGTTTTCCAGCAGTAACGGAACACGCCGCTTGTCCACACTAACTACAGGCTTAGCTTCTCGAGACCGTGGAAAAGGAGGGGGGAAAATATAGCGTCGCAGACACTAACTAGGTAGTGTGTTCCCAGCTCAGGGAGAGGTCACCGATCTTACAACGTCACTTCCTGTACTCTGTGCGGAGCTACGGCACAGCGAGTACGATAAACAAATCAACAAGCAGCCTCAAATAAATGTTACGCCTTTCTCAATACTTGCGGAGGTCGATACTCAGTTGTTATACTGTTATTCACGGCGATATTCAAGCCACCCACTACAACAGCTCTATGAACAATCTCAGTATTACTAACCCACAGTCGAGTCGAGTAGGAATGGAAACCTAATAACACGTTTAATAAGTAGTAAGTTCATGTTGTTGTTGTTGTTATTATTATTATTATTATTATTATTATTATTATTACTATTGTTGTTGTTATCATCATCATCATCACCACCATAATTCCCTCGTTTTATTTACTCGCACTCTTGTCTGTCTGTATGTTCAGTATAAATTTTGCTAGTTAGTATAGATTACAGCAATTCCACACACAACACTTACGGACCAAAATGTTTAAAATAAATGTTCCCTAAGAAAATACTTGTAAGATTTACGACAAAAAGTAGCGGGCACGCGGTAGATAGCCTGATTAATTCATGAATAGTTCACTCAAGGCACCAACAATTTTATTATATTGCGTTGCAAATGATATGAAAGGTGTGTTTTCTCAGCGACAGCTACTCTCTACACTCCATGTTTTTCGTTTTAAATTTTACAAGTATTTTCATAGGATAAATTATTTTATACTTTTAGTCTGTTTTTACAACGTAACATAGTCATTTTACTTAATTAAAATGATTATTTCTTGCTTTTGTCGATTGCCTCCTTGCACTTAAAAACTACTCATTGCACGAAAGATATTTCTGTAACGTCTAGGCATGCAAGCTCTCCCAATCTTACCGTGCAATTCTACATTGCTTGCGCATTCGTAAACGTTATTTCTTGGAAGTATAGTTCCATACTGAAACTGTCCTTAAATATTCGCGTGTAAGGTATACTCTAGCCTCTAGGCGCAAGTCAGTAACTGGCATGCAGTCTCGTCGCTGATAACTCTCCTGTATGAGACATTCTGTTGTAACACTACTGTATCATTTTATTACATAAAATTTGAAGTAAAGGTGTGATGTGGCCGCCTACACATTTTTACATTTCTATACCAAGATTATCATGCCTAAAAAAACCGTAAATACGCCCATTTTCGCCCGCGAGTGTGAGTGAGTGAGAGATTTTGGTCAGCGCTTAACAGCGAAGTCTTAAGCGCTTGTGGGGATGACGTGAGGTGAGAATGGAGCAGGAGCAGTGCCGGAATGGACGGGCGGGGGAAACGGGAGATCACTGAGAAAACCCGCCGACGATTCCCACATGCGAAAATCCGGGGACCGACCCCGCCGGGAATCGAACCCGGATCGCTTTGGTGGAAGGCGAATGGTCTGACCATTCTGCCACCGCGGTCACTTCGCCTGCGGCAAATAGGTGAACGAAAATAACGAAAGGACATTAAATGGGTACAAGAGTTAAGCTATTACAGGCATAAACATTCTGAGTGTACACGAGGCATTTATTAATTTATTTTTTAAGTTCTAGTTTGCTGTTCTATGTAAATTTCTATGAATAATCTTACACAATAAAGCGTTAACGAGTAAAGGTCAGGTTTTCTTAAACCGTATTATGCTGCGTTCAAATGTTGCTTGCTGGCAGTGACGCCCGCCGGTCGGTGGGTTTTTACAAGTGAGATGCAGGTTCTCGGAACTGTGCACGTACAATGAACGTGCCGTAGACTAATGACACTGGAAGTTTCGTTACTAAGCGTCATCTGCAGACCAGCGTTCCACTGGCGTGTGCGGTAGTTAATCTTAGGAAAAATAGGGGAGGGAGGGTGAATAAACACGTATGTCTATTGGCTGAGATGCCGATCATCGCTTTAAATCTATAGGGTGGTGGATCCGGGGGCCTGTCCCGAGAAATGTTTGATTACAAGGAGGAAATTGGGGTGATGTAAGCAATTTTTAGTATATAAAGTTTTAGTATACCGCTGGTAAGAATATTATATATTTTATTATATAATTTATTTGTCATTTTCTTTGGTGTGATATTCCCTTTCTAAATACCTAAGAGGGGACGTGTCCCATAATAATAAAGTTTGGTTGGTTATGGAAACCCACCTTTCGAAACCAAGGTCTGGGTGAAATGTTTACACCACAATGCGAAACTACAGTTTCGGAGACGAGAAATGTCGGAAAATTACACGAGTCAGTACACTTACGAGATATAGGCTACTGTTAATTTTTTTGTTTACAAACAAAAATTAAAATATAATAAAAGTCAAGAATTAATTAGTTAATTTAAGACATCGTTCTTGTATTGACATATTATTCGAATATTATTAATGAATTATCTTAGTTAAAACTCAAGTATAGATCGTAATTCTCTTCTTTGTTAGCTATAAAAATGAGCATTTATAAATAACGGAGATGATAACCTGTACATATTGTTTATGTATAAAAATTTCGTTCTGTAAATGATCTCTGTAGTACAAGCCACTCCTGAAACTGGTAGTCGAAGTTTCAATAACTCGTTGCGTGTTTGTCAAATCAAATGCACCCCGACACACTAGTTGCAACGCGTTGAAACCGAAGGCGGGGCACGTGTATATGTTTCAACTGGGCTCCGTACCTGTACTTAAGACTGTGGGGGAGGGGGGTTAGTGGCATAATTTATGTGTTACGCGGTTGTGTAATTGGCGGGGGAGTGAAGTTGGAGTGATGTAGTGTCATGTTGTTTGTTGTTTAGTGAGGTGGTTGTTGTGAAGTAACTAGCTAAATAAACTCTCAGTGCAATAGTACGTGAAATTCCTGTAATCACTCTATAGTGCATGGGCCAAAGAGGGAAACCCTTGCACGAGAATTATAGCGAGAGTTGAGTTAGGCAGCTGCTGCCAGTCGGCAGTGAAGATTGAAGAGGGCGAGAATGAACAATGTGTGATTATCCGTGACCTACCCTCTGTGACCTTGTAAGACCATCATCAGTGCGCTGACACGGGTTTCCTTATTAACTGCTCTCATGTGTGAAGGTCAAACTGACCTTTACTGTCGTACATTGCATCGTGCTCACTACACAAGGCTATATCTAACCTTACTTCAAATACTCTTGGGGTCTATTTCGAATTTTTTCACCCCGTTCATAATTTTCTTACCAATACAGTTGCAGGGTATATATTTACGACGATATCAGTACTATTTAACTAAATATGGCGCCGTGACTGTCTTTCAAAAGTCCAGTGACTCTTTTCGTGTAAAAATTGTTTCCTAGGGATGGTGGTGTTACGAGAGAATGTTCTTCAAAATGACCGACAATTTTAAGCTGCGTTCTACAACCAATCTCGTTGTAGAACAAATACGATTAGAATATGGCTGGGATGGAGGCAGAAGAATATAATTTTTAGGGATGTTGATATACCGCTGAAAAAGTTGACTGCTTGGCTTCAATACGTTTACAACGCTTCTCTTTCGATTCTGATGGGTCCCCATTTGACCGGACCAGTGCTTCTTGTGGTGTATTACGACCGAACGTCTGTGATTTTTCAGTAATCAGCTAGACCGTGTCACATAACCGTCGACCAATCAATAGGGACCGGAAGTTTTCGCGAAAAGATTTTTGCAGCACTTTGTTTCAGTGCCTTACGTGCACACCTGCATCTCTGCTTTGTGGTCAGTGGTTGGATGCCGTAACATACAACGTCTGGAGGTTAAACCCGCAAACCACAGACGTGATGTGTCGCAGTTATCCATGTACTGATTGGCACAGTCAAATGAATAATAACTCTGTACAAAAACACTCTGCCAATAATCATGAAGTTGAGCTGCAGGTGTAGGCCTACACGTAAGACACTGAAACAAAGTGGGGCAAAAATCTTTTCGCGAAAACTTCCGGTCCCTACCAATCAACAAAAGACGCGGGACGCAACACTAATTTTCAGAATGCGCTGGAAAATAGATTCTCGCGTTTTTCCACACTATCACAACGGACGTCGTAAAAGGGAGGGAGGGACAGGTCGGCGCAGAACGATATACGACGTGGTTTGACCTTATTTAGGCGCTTATGTGTTTGTGTTGCTACGTACAGGATCATCATAAAATACCACCCCAACTTTATGAGTATATTATCAAAACCAAACAACACACAATATTGGATGACCAGTTAAATGAACTGAACATTTCTTTAGCACATCTTCATAAATGTTCAGTGTGACCACCACGAGCAGCTCGAACCATATCTATGCGATACGCGAGTTCGCTCCATACTCTTGTCAGCATGTCCGGTGTTACGGTTTGGATGGCGTCCGTAATTCTCATTTTGCAACGGAATTCACGTTGAACAGACGTAACTGATTCACATTTAGCAAACTGAAGAACACAGAATGCCTTTTGTTGTACCGTCGCCTCCGTGGTGCGGATAAACATACAACACACGCTCGTAGTGCGACGGTGGACGTTCCCACTGATATAAGAAACGTAATTGTTTCATGATTCATTTGATTGATTAACCAAGGTCATAGGCTGGTTTTGGTATATTCAAAGTTTCAAAGTTGGGATATTCTTTTATGATCAGCCTGTATAGTTGTAGAGGACACAGCGGGCGTACTCAGTAAGCGACACGGGTCCGTAATGACTGCGTTGTCTTTGGCGCTGGTTACGGCAGAGGATTTGCTCAACATGGTTGTACTTCCTGTCCACTCAGCCACAACCCTCTGTCTAACGACAGGAGGCGGTGCATGCGACCTTTTAAGTACTATACACGTGTGTGTGTGTTTGGACAGTCTGTGGCATGTCTTCAACCTCGCGTTCGACAACTGTGTTTCTATGTCCAGGAGGCTGAAGTTTACACCGTGTTGCTGGCAGAATTTCACTACGTCTATGACCCTAGTTCATGTACACTCACCTGGGGTAATTTTGTGCAGGATCAGAGAAATTTTGGACTGGAAAATTTCGCGTGTTCAGTGTCCTGCGCGTTAGAAACCATTGTTCTGTGTATACTCAGACACCCGATAGTTTGTTCGTTGGCTACTGCTCAACTGAGTAGCAAGTTTCACCCAGTAAACTGATAGCATGGAATTCCAACCTTGTTCTCTCAAGGTTTGATTGTCTCGAAGTTCATCATGGTGATGTGATCAAATCTCAGACCTCAATGAAACGTGCACGCGTTTGAAATCAAGTTTGTTTTAAAATCAAAGAGCGAAATTTTTCAGTCCCTACCAAAAATGGTACAGAGTTACCCCATACGACTGTAAAGCCTTGCATCCCCAGTTAGGATACGTTTTGTGTGGAACACTAAGCTTGCCGCTAACCAGCGTATGAAATGCAGTAGGGCGTATCAATATATGTGCGTGAATTTCACGTATTCATGATCATCTGACAGCAGCGTAGATTTCTCAATCCTACACCTTCGCTACAATATATTAACATTGGCTTCTAAGTGTACAAGCAGATTGCACGTGATATTACCACGGAATACTTCATTATTTTTATAGGGACTGGAAAATTTCGCGAATTCAATGTCCTGCATGCTAGAATCCATTGTAGCTACTATGTATACCCAAGCCGTCTATTCGTTTATTGTCTGCTGTTTCAGTAGGTAGTGGCTAATGGACAAGCGGGACTTACGTATACACATGGCAGTGGATTCTAACATGCTGGTAATTGAATTCGGGAAATTTTCCTTTCCCTAATTATTACTGACTTGAAAGTCGTGTCAAAACAGCCGTCGTCCAGTAGCAGAAGCGAACAGTCAAGTATATGTTCTTACAGTTCAACCTGACTTGAAATTTATCCGAGAAACTCTCGAACTTTTTACCTTTCACCTATACGCACAAAGCACCCTACTGGCGTGTTTTACTTGACGATTAATTTTTTTTTCCGTATGTCTTGAAGCGATGCCTATTAAATTTTATTTGTGAAAAGTGGGGTTCATAGTTCAAAATATAGTTCTCTTCTTGTAATGCGAATCTGATTGGTGTTTTCCATGGTATAGAATTTTAAAAAGCCTCTTTAACCATTTTTGGGGTTCGAAAATCTTGTCTCTAATAAGCGTGCCGAAATTTTTAACTTATAAAGCGACATAGTTTGAAGAGGGTTTTATCCTCGTAGGTTTACACATTAATGTAATGCACGTTAAATAGTATCGACAAAAAATAATAATAATCGCAACTTGTTGCAAGTCATTTCAAGAGCAGTTAGGGAAGTTTAAGCACAGAATATTTAGGAATACAGAAGTGAAGTGGCCGGTAGGACGGCAAACTCAGTAAAACACACCAGCGAAATTACTTCTTGGCCAGTAACATGGCGTAAACGCCTACCGCGAATCAATGTAAGGCGGTTGTCTTACTAGTCGACAGCCGGGCCAATAGCCAACCTGCCGTAAAATGCAGGAACCAGACAGACACGGGGCTAGTATCAGGATTCTCGGGCAGTCAATAAGCGGTTATGTTCACCCGTATCTAAAGAGCCGCCATGCCATTTCACTTCTGTATTACTATTTAGTCTGTGGTTTTAGCAAGTTGCCCCATCTGACGTGCAATTGAAATAACAACGGCTCCGTCAGGGGCTGATCCAGAAGCAGGGACAGGTGTCCCGGTTCCCCCTTTTAACCTTTTAAACCATAGTTTATCCTTAAAACATTACAGTTTTTTAAAGTGGTAAATTAAATGTTTTGGTTAGGAAACGCCTTTTGCACCTAAAAACTAAAATCTTACGGGGAAGAGTCCCCGAACCCCTCCACCTCTTTTTGACATAGGATGTGGGTTTCTTCCCCCTTTTCCCCTTCACAATAACGTGTAGCTGGGCCCGCCCCTGGACTCCATGTAGAGTATGTGTATAGTCTTTCAGCTTGTTGATGTATGTCGATGAGCAATAAAAATGACTTCTGAACTTCACAGCAAGCATTCTGACTATTCTTAACTCACATAGCTGGTATAGGTCGTTCGGGATAAATTGAGCATTAATGATTTATCCTTTGAACCACTAGCGGTTACTGAATGTAATTCAACATTAACGATAATTAACCTTCCTTACTCCTTGTATGGTTGGCAGCGGATTGCTAAATGTAGTTCCGTGTATTTTTCTTTTTAAATACAATGATACTGAAATAAAATCAACTGAAATAAGCATATTTGAGTTGTATATAATTAATAAACTTTTTTTATCATACTGTATAAGTTCCTACCGGCTGCACAATTTATCCTATACGCGCAATCATCATGTGACGTGTCCAGAGTGGTTAAACGTTTTCGCCGTTAGCCGTTACGCGCGGAAAGATACGAATTGGCTGAAAATAGAAATTTAGCAGGGCCTTTTTGAGAGCTCACTTTATCCTGAGCCACCTATATAGACACAAATGATCACTCACGTATATCTGAAAACTATTATATTCGTCATCGCAGAAAATAATATATTTTGAAAAATCTGAATTGAAAAAAGTCCCACATGTTTTTTTTTTTTTTTTTTTTTTTCATTTAGGCCTATGTTTAAAATTTTGAGTAGATTTAAAGCGCACAGAATCGTTTGTCGTTTGACCTAATATACATTTTTGAGTAGGCATTCAATTTAAATTATTTTACTGTATATACGTCTTGTATCCAGAGGACTCGGGTTCAGCTTCCGACTAACGATCATTCTAATTTCGGTTATTCGTTGTTACCCGAAATCAATGCAGGCGAATGCCGATTCCGCTCAATTGCTGTCATTGTGTGAAGTTGTGTGTCACCGTCTGTAGTGACCGCGAGTATACGAAATAAACTGTAATTGTAGTCACAGAATAAATAAGTAATGTTATCAGAAGCGACATACGTGAACTTTTTATTGTTGTTATCGCATCAGCTCTCGGGGCTTACAGGAATGTAAACAATACCACGTGGATTAGAGCTATTTGTTTTCATAACCATTTGTACTGCTTGAGACACTGAAATTTATTTACATACAAATTAAATACTTAGAAATGGTCGGTATGACGACTTGATGCTCAATTTCAGATAATAAATATTTGTAGCAGAAGTGACATAAGGGAGCTATTAAATCGTTGTAATTGCAACTTCTCTCGGGGGAATACTGGCATACAAAGCCATGCGGAATTTTAGACATTGGTTTATACAATATGTTATATTTGTATAATTTCTGTAATTTGTTTGTATCTCAATTGTGTATTTATAAATGGTACTCGGAGATTATAAAATAGAACCTACTAAATGTTCATTGTAATCATACATCAACGAACTTCGACATATTGACAATCTGAAGAGAAAACGAGTGCGATGGAAAGCACGCCAAGTCGCTTCTGTTACTATGTACATATTTATCGTGAGATGTATTTGAGCGAGGCAATGACGTGAGCAGTAGTGCGGTGTGCAGATGGCAAGGTGCGAGTGTCGAGCAGATGTAGTTCTGAGAAGGGCGTGCTCTCTGGACGTGACAAGTGCTTATCGGCTCAGGCAGGACTATCCTCTGATAACGTGACTTAGCTACAGTAGGATAGTCCGAGCAGGCAGTTTACAGTCAGTTTTGCCAACATATGTTGAATTACCAAAATATGTGGAACTTCAAGTGGAATGAATGCCTGTGAGGAATTTATGAAGAATGGTAAATTAAAAATTAATATATATAATTTTTATAATTTAATGATATCTGCGTGTTGTATTATGAAATCATTTACGAATCATTAATATATTTGAAAAAGTAAATATAATGTCTTTATTTTAATTATAATTTGTTTTACCTCTCAACAATAAAATCTTTCGTTTTTTTGACGCTTCACGTTCCACAGAATATTAGGTTTAACTCATTTCTATAAGTTGTCAGCGTGGCATGTATGACTGAGTGTGTAGAATTAATTGTGTGGACTTCAGTTGTAGTGTCTATGGAATTCGGAATATTTGAGAGAATTTTCTTGCCTGGCTCATTTTTAACTTCTATGAAATGCAATCGATAGAAAATTATGTTTGAAAAGCATTATAGTTTTTTTTTTGTTTAAAAAAATTGCCCTTGTATAAATGTGGTCATACTTCAATGCCAAGTTCATTGTTAGTTCAGACGGAAAACATCAGTGCAAGAAAGAACTTGGAGTTTTTACTTTTACTGTGAAAAAAGTAGTAAATTAATTGCCAAGAAGTTGTTTCCATGTTTTTGAAAGTCGAGGAAATGTTTAGTTTTTTGCTAGGGAAATCAGGAAAAAATCAAACTTGTACTCTCGCAGTAGCTTGTTCCAGTTTCCTACTGCGCGCACATGGTCATGGGTGATTGCAACAGCTGGTTTGCTGTTTGTTTTTTATAAGCACACGTGAATATAGCTCAGTTTACAGATTCCACGTACACTTCTGCTGTGTTTACTTTACGATAATCCTTAAGCATTATTGCGTTTTCTCGTGCATTTTGATGACGCCTGTGAAGTACTCGAGGGTATGCCATCATTTTAATGTTTTTTAAAATTATTTGATAAATAATGTAATATCGTCTGTTATTATTTTTTTTTCCAGTTTTTATAGGCCATGTAAAAATTGTAAAAGCCGTACTATATTTCGAAATATGTCGTGTTTTTGTCTAACCATATGGCAATTCTACAACAGCTCTTAACGCCATGGTAAGATTCGCGAGGTAAAACGAAGAAGTGTTTTGTTGGACGTACATCATTGCTAGCCAGGCTCCAGCGATGAATTTTAGGGAGATAACTTCTGAAATGGTCTGGTCCAGGCGTACAGCAAGTTCGCTTTTAAGATCTTCTTTACATAGGTTTTATTAGTAGGGTTGATGATTGCCCTCTACCACCCCTTCTGAATGCGATTTTGTTGCCAGCTTATATCCAATAATACACTTCAGTTTGTCGCACACCCTCATTGCAAAAATCATTCAAAGATCACACAATTCATGAGAGATTTGAGCTAAAGCTATTCTGAAACAAATGACAAATGAAATACTGCGTCGATATTACAGTGTGGAATATTAAAAATGTTTGCCGAACATGATATGTACATGGCGTGTATTTTGCACTGCGTGGGCGCATCGTGGACTTGACGTCGCCTAGTCCTAGGTCACGTCGTATCGACCGCTGAAGACCTGCTGCACCGGCAGCTCGTCTGTCCCGCAGAGGTCTCTGTCATCACTGACACACATAACATACAAGCTCCGCATTACGATCATAGCTGACCTGACCTCACTGGTCTGGGGGCCTATTAAATATCGCTTTTTATGGGTGGAACTAAAAATTTGCACTGGTTGCGCTGTAATGGAATTAAATACTCACACATATACTAGACCCTGGTCAGTGGCCTATTGTTCCGCCACTGCTGTTGGTCGCTGACACATCCCTCTCTGGTAGAAAGCTAGGAATCTCTGGTTCGTCTGCAAGTAAGAGTGACAGGCGAATAAGGGACTATATGGTCGTAGGAGGGCTTGCATGCTGCCTTGTTTTTTTTTTTGTGTGTTCGCGATAGTTATTCTTAAACAAAAAAAAATAAAGTTTGGCGGTTTTATTTAATATGTTTTTCACCATGTTCGCTAATTTTTTTCAAGACTGTCAAAAATGTGGTTTTAGCTAACTATGTAATTAACGAAATTTTGGTTCTTTAGCTTAATAGTGAAACAGTACAATTTTTTGCACAAAAATTAACTACCACGACAATAATTATTTTCAACAGAACTGCCAAACAGATTTGTGATATCTGTGTTTAAGCTTAAAATAAATAATTACCGGAACAACAGTGGAAACAAGGAAGCTTAGCCTTAAAACGCCATTCGAATGACTGTTGGCAAGATTGTGGCAACCTTTTATTACAGACGTCCGTGTTACTGTGGATCATTTCCGGCTGTCCCCTCGTGCGAGGATACGAGTACTGGCTCTGGACATATTTGTCAACATTTTAGTAATGACAGGTTATAATACAAGACAGAATGTACTGTACGTACTTAAAAATAATATATCGTAAGGGGGATGTACCGAAGGACCAGAGTATCACACCCCGAACATACCTATTCGTGATACAAAGGTTTCGAACTTCAGTGGCAGAAATAGGTTAAACATTTTAGTCGTGATCTTACATGTGGTACATTGGTCACTTCTTGTCGAAACTACACATGCCTGTTCTCTGTTGGTAATATAGTGAACTCGGTGTACAGATCCTTCCCAGTTTTGTGAAGCCCGTGACGTGGTTTATCACGATATTAAAGTATATAACGGAATATGATCTGTTTACGCTATGTCCTGAGGCGGAAAGTGGGGAGCGGGGATTCCCGAGAAAACCCGCCGACTACCGACATCTTCCGGCAAGATTCTCACATGTGAAAATCCAGGGGCCCGACCCAGTTGGGGGTCGAACCCGGATCGTCTCGGTGGGAGGCAAGTGGCCTGTCTATCGACCGCTGCCGTCCCCACTGTGTGTACTGGTAGAATGCACGTATCAAGTTCATTGTAGAACAATACTGTATAGTAACTATTAGAGACCGGAAAAATTCACGGTTTCACTGACCTGTCGGCTATCTTCCAAGAATATTTGCCCACTCGAGTAGACATCGGCAGTTCATTGGCTGCTCGCTGGTACAGTGATACCACATGATTGAGCATCCAATCAGTTGTTTCTTCATTATTGGCTCAGAGCCGTCGATGAGACGTCAAATTAGTCAAGGTCCAGTAGCATAAGTGACGCGAAGTTAAAGTACTTTAGATTCTAGCCTTTGACCAAACGAAAACGCTAATTTTTCAGGTCTCTAGTAATTATGCACAGTGGCGGCTAGGAAAGTGGTGAGCTGGCAAGAGTCGACCTTTGTAACCCCAGGTTCTAAACTAAGGCCGCTTTAACACTGGATGCAGAACTACTTACCTTAAACATGTTCAGTTTTATGGAGCGGTTACACAAGCTACGAACGAGTTCAGATCGCAGTGTCTTCTCGTTCGAAGTAAACTGGTTTCGTATGTAGTTTCGAATTGCATATATTCGATGCTTCTTTCCTATTAGCTGCTTGGAGTAACGATCTGTGTAAGAAATATGGCTGCGTTTTGGTATGCCATTTTGCACTCGTTAAATTAAATGAACTTTTAGGTGTTAAATAATAATATTCACTTTACACACATCATTGCAGCTAGATGCAATTCGATTGTTAAAAAGTCACGAATTATGAGGGTATATGTGATAATAATTAAATACAGTACGTTTCAGGTTCCAAGATTGTTGAAGTTAGGAAGTCCATTGTGTTTATTGTATTCAGTCGTGTAACCTCGCAAACATGTTTAGCATTTAACACGATCAAACATGGCTGCCGAATGTATTTAACTGAACATGTTTAAGACCTTTAGTGTGACAGTGGCCTAACTCCTTACCTTCGGTTGCGTTTACACAGCATTCATAGTGGCAAGGTTATACAATATTCCAACCAACGACAGCATCGTATTATCACAGCAAGTTGTAAGCCATCTCGTCGTGCAAAAATATTCTTTTTAGAGTTGATATTGATTCGTAAATATTTTTATTCAGTTTTTAATTTAATTATTAATTGCCCTAAAATCCAAAAATCAAAAACCATACAAACTTATAGTATACATTTTGTATATTCTCCAAAAATTGCAACCAAGTGCAATGATTATACATAATACTGCGTTTACCGAAGAAAATTATGTGTTAAAATGTAATGTAAATATTTTAACTGTATGATGTTCACTATGATAGTTTAAATGACCCACATGGATATCTTTACATCCTCTGTATCGTTATATTACAATAGTGGGTTTTGTCGAAGTATTATATCTTCATTGCGATAGAATTATATTATTTTTAATTCTAACGATTCAGCAATGTTAAGGCAATGATATTTCATTTAATTCAAACAATTGCAAATAACTCAAATTTTTTAACCAAATGTTTTTAAAAAAATTGAGGCGTGTACTGTCATACGATACACAATTTTCCCAGAGAGTTTTTAAAAATAATTTACCGTATGCCAGCAAAACATTATTTTGCTTTATTTTGGCTTATCCTGACAACAAAATATGTTATATTTCAGGGCCAAAAATCTAAAATTCATTTTGGGATACTGCAACAGAAAAATTCAGATACAAACGATGATATATACATGTTAAAACTGTAAGAATGAATATTTGATGTATGCATTATTTTGCATTAAAAATATTTTCGAAACCACTGCAAAACTAAAGAGCAAGGCCTTAAGGTTTATCATATTGTGACAAATTCAATACTACCGTATGTATTACATGCAACAATGTAGTCTCGCTGGATGAAATAAACAAATCAATCAATAGATTCGTAAATAATTAAAAACACCCCAGTTAATACTTACTGAAGTATTTCCCGGTGCTGAAAGACTTGAATCACGCCTCCCCCTAACCTCTAGGTGCAAGTCACCAATCTGACGTGCAGTCTTCTCGCCAGCTCGCCTCTGTGAGACATTCAGCGGTGACCCTACCATTTTATAACGAAATATCATATACTAAGGTGCATTGCACACGTTTATACCTTTTTAAAAATTCTGCGCCAAGATTTTCGTACCTAAAGTTGACTACAAACACTCCCACGTTTGCAATTTTCGGTAGCGTGAAAATAAACTATAGTGAAACACAAGACCTGAGATGGGCATACACACGCGTAACGCGCTTTGAATGCTATTCCTAAGCAGACATCACTTACTCACGCTGAGCAGTTTTCGAATAATCTTGTAACGGCCGAAGATTTTGCACATTGTGCTGGTCGGTCTGGGCAGCCGGTTACCTTAAGGGCGTTCAAGTGGGGAACAATCGTAATTTTATATTTGTATGACATATTGTTTGTTTGTAGACGTTGTACGTGGGAGTACATTTTCATCGTAAAAATATCTTAGTCGGTTTTCCCACAATAGCATTTCAAAGTCGAAATTTGCATGTTCTTCGAAAAATTCAAATTGAAATTTTATATCACGGGCTGCTGTTTGACGTTTATTAAAATCAATTTCATTTTCAAAAGATTGCATAAATTTAAAATTTCATTCTTATGTTTAGGAATTAAAAAAAAATACAAAATTAATTATTATTAGGTTTCTATAAATGTCCGTGATATATAGTTTTCATGTGAATTCTCTCGATTCGTAATATTTATTGGTTATCTTCACATCTCGGGGACGACATGGTCTTCTCGTCACAGGGGCTAACTATGTAGCCTGCATATTTCAGAGGCAACATGGTTTGTTCGTCACAGAAGCTAACTATGTAGCCTGCACATCTCAGAGGCAACATTGCCTGCACATCTCACAAGCAACCTAGCCTGCACATCTCAAGGCAACCTTGCCTGCACATCTCAAGAGCAGCATAGTCTGTTGGTCGCAGGGGCTAGCTATGTAGCCTACACATGTCAGGGGCAACATTGTTTGTTCGTTACAGGGGCTAACTATGTAGCTTGCACATTTCAAAGGAAACGTGGTCAGCTCGTCGCAGGGGCTAACTATGTAGCCTGTACATCTCAGGAGCAGCATAGTCTGCTCGTCGCAGGGGCTAGCTATGTAGCCTGCACATGTCAGGGGCAACATGGTTTGTTCGTTAGAGGGGCTAACTATGTAGCCTACACATTTCAGAGGCAACGTGGTCTGCTCGTGGCAGGGGCTAACTATGTAGCCTACACATCTCAGAGGCAACGTGGTCTGCTCGTCGCAGGGGCTAACTATGTAGCCTGCACATTTCAGAGGCAACCTAGCCTGCACATCTCAGAAGCAGCATAGTCTGCTCGTCGCAGTGGCTAGCTATGTAGCCTGCACATGTCACGGACAACATGTTTTTTTTCGTTACAGTGGCTAACTATGTAGCCTGCACATCTCAGAGGCAACATAACCTGCTCGTCGCAGGAGAATGTTGCCAGCACGTCCCAACAGCACATTGGCTACATGTCGCCAGCATGTTACCTGCACATCACCAGCACGTCACATGCAAATTTTCTGCATTTTGCCAGCACTTCAAATGCCCGTAGCTGGTAATTGCTGCTGCATGAACAGCATATTTCTAAACTTAGACTTAGTATATTTCATATCGAGATACCTCAATGCAAGCTACGAACATCTCAAATATCATCACTTATATCAGAATCATAATAAAACAGAGTCATAAAGAATGTGACTTGTATTGGGATTGAGCATTTCATTGTGATACAATAACATTGTATAATAACTGGTACTTAAACAAAATAATTAGGTGTACTGGCGGTGTAATGTATCCACTGAGACACCCGTGTCTAGTGTAGAGACTGACGGTAGTATGGTTATGGTTGTTGTTTCAGTTTCCAGCACATGGGTGACCTGATGGGCTCGAAGAGCGCTCACCATGCACAGATGCCCTTCATGTCGGACTTGTTCGGTGACCTGGACACCGCCCCTTCCTCGCATGTAGACCGTGACCGAGAGCCACTCTCCACTGATGTCGAGCTATCCTCCTCAGATGGTGAGTTCTCTTTACTTACTCTCCTCTCTATCTGCATGCTCTTACTCCTACAATGGCGCTTGTACATCCCTGTACTTCATAAACCCGACCAACGAAACTCGCAGTTCATCGTGGTAGTCGCCAGTGGCGGCTCGTGGGTTGTTGCCTGGTGGAGCTGCAGATAGTCTGAACTGTACTCTTGATGAACGCGCCGTAGACCAACGACCATGGAAGATTTGCCGGCTACTGGATATTTTGTGACCACTCAGTAGTAAGGGACACCTGCACATCAGCGTGTCTGTGGCTATAGAGTCAACCAGTGCACAACACAGTACAGCTCTTGGCATCTGCAGCCCTAGCTGACAACAACCCACGAGCCGCCACTGGTAGTCGCGAAGAGACATACAAATACCTAGAGGCAATGGAACAGTCTTTCATGCGCACCACATAAACTGTCGGCCAACAGCAGTCGTCATAATGCACACAGTAACTTGCAGTCCAATCTTCTGTCAGATAATAACATGAGATTTGCAGCTCTCTACATGACACTGTGCCCAGGTAGATACTTCATAAATATAGAGTTCACTGCCCTCTCTCTTTAGTTCTCTCTCTCTCTCTCTCTCTCTCTCTCTGTCATGTGTTCTGCGTCCAAATCAAACTATCTTGAACACGTGAATGGAGTTGTTTCTAACTCGCTGCATATGAAATATTAGGTACGTAGCAGCTACACTTGATATTGGTATTTTTCGACTGAACTGTAGTGTTCATTTTTATAATGGTCGCAATTTTAATATTTTCAACACTATAGCATGTTTCTGATTATATTCGACCGATTCAAATAAAATTTGATATGTTGAACTTTTGTAATTCAAACTTGGGATGTGAAGAATAATTGGTGTATTCGCCAATTTGTAAATTCGTTTGAAATAATTAATATTTTCGTCATTTAAAGAACATTGGACTGATACAATCTGAACTGTATACTTTTACACGATTTAAAGATTTGATTTCAGATAATTATTTTGTGTAGATCCATCACTTTGGAAGAAAGTATTACATGAATCGTTAAATATAAGTTATATTTCACGAATGTTTCACAGATTAAAGCTGTATTTCACAATTTTGGTAAATAGTTTTATATGAATAAGTACATGTTAACAGCTTTACTACTCCATTTATTCATACCAAATGTGGTATGGTAAGTGTACTATATCATAGCTAGAGATGATGTTATATAGCGAAAAAATTTTGTGCCAACCTACCCGTGAAAACGCTATAGTTTCTCTCAACGTGTATGATTGTTTGGGCTATACACGTCTGACACTCCGTAACTGTTTGCAGACCAACAAAAGACATAAAATATTACAACAATGGCCTTCTTTTGGCTCAGTCAAATTGGGTAACAGCGCATGCACAAGCGAAAGCCAGCGTGCTTTTGATAAGCTGAACGTACTTTGAAACACAGCAAACATTTAAGTTTGCCGGCGATAAACCATCATCTCTAATTATAAATAAACACTTGCTTTAAGAACATAAAACATTCGTTTTTAAAATGACGTCCTTGAGTATTTTTGTATCAGATTGCAAATATCTACTACACAATTACACTAATTCAACCACATTTTTCATGCAAAACGTATCAAGTACTGTACACTTATGAAATGAACCAATATGTTTTACCTGGTCGCATGCTTGTAATAGTGTGCCCCTGAAAAATTTAGCATCGCCATAATGTTTTGGCCTAAATTTGGTATTTTGGTTTAGTTATGGAAGATATTATTTTATATTTTCAAACTAGTTTGACTTTTTTCAATATGCCAGCCATGCAATTATTTTACGCTAATTCCTACTAAAACTGATGAGTAAAGTAAGTTCATGTAGTTGCGCCAGTAATTGCTTGTTCTATTGAAATTTCGCCAAATAATGAATTTGAATGTGACAGGTAGTTTTGATCCAGTGGGGTCTTACAACACACGGTGTTCTCGTGTAGTCTGCACATTGTCTAGTATTGCATCTAGATGTGTTACCGTACACAACAAAACGTATAAAAATGAATCGGCCATGTGGTTTTGAAACTCTTCAAGTGCTAGTTAACTCTTCCAGTCGCCTGTGTGATTTATGTTGTCGAATCGCGCTTATTTGATTCATTTTTGGCAAAGAACAGTTTGCTTGTATAGTTTTGTTCTTCATGTAGTATATTTTGAGATACAGTGTATGTGTCACTAATCATGCTGCAGTTTCTTAATTTCTTCCTGACTCAGAGTTTGGCAAGATTTATTTGAAAATATTTTAATAGAGGCTTAGCTAGTTACATTACCTTTCATTACGCACATTGTATCCGAAGTATTAAAGCGTGATTATGAAATAATTAAGCTAATTCAAAGTTTAAGGTACTAATTAACTCTCACAATGTCATTTAGACTAAATCTCTCCTAGTACAAATTTAATCCATTAATACGTACCTATTCGTAAAATGTAATAATTATATTAGGAAACATTGCCGATAAATCATTAAACTCTTTAATTTATTAAGATAAAATGGATAACGTCCACAAAACAGGTGACATAACCCTCTTAAGCCAGCGCTCCTGTTCCAACAGAGCTGCTTGTTACTGTGTGCCGAGTGAGGGATCCAAGACAATGTGTAGAAATGATGGCAATACTCAGCCTGCGTCCAACACTGCGTGAAGAAATAGTGAAGTGAAGACATATTACATCTAGATCTTAAGCGATTGGAGAGAGAAAAAAAGAGGTGGTGACATGATGTAGGGAGCAACGCTTAGATGAAGGGGCGGGGGGAACGGGAAATCCCCGAGAAAACCTGTCGACCAGTAGCATCGTCCGGCACGATTCACCCGCGGGTAATCGAACTCGGATCGCCTTGGTGGGAGGCCAGTGCTCTAACCACTGTGCCAACCGTGGTCCCGTGAAGAAAGAGGACAGGCTGGCTAATAAAATCACACTTTTGCTATTACTCGGACCAGCATTGACTTATAACCTCTCATTATAGCCACCATACTCAAACATTGGATAAAAACGTATAATTGTTGCCAACAGTCTCAAACATTGGCTTATTACCTCTAATTTTATCACTATACGAACATTGCTTGATAATGTATTAATTGGCCACTATTTAGTTAAAAGTTGGCCAATAACTTCAAAATTTTTGCCACTATCCAGACAAGCATTGGCGAATAAACTACTTTTCATTGTTGCCACCACCCCATTCTGAAAGTGAGCTGGAACTGATATACAACCATCTCTTTTAATTCTTGTTATTCGTTCGTCAAATCCTTGGCTAGTTAAATTTAGTCCCGACCTTAACTCAACTAACGCTGAAGTTCTGAACGCTCGGAACGTCAACGTATGTCAGCATGTATGGACCAAGAACTCAGACTTGTACTTATCGAACGAGTGCTCCTCAGCCTTCATGAAAACATTGTGTTCAGACGTGCTTGTATTGGACGACGTTAGTTATAAAGGTACTTTCTTTACTGGTGAATCTCCCCTAGTGCGGGTGAACAGTGTGGCTAGGGCCAGCAGGTCGAGCAGTGATCAGCGTAGCGGTGTCTGAGCATGACAGTGCAGAGAGGTAGTTTCACGTCCTCACAGCCCACTTCCAGCGCCCTCCTTACCCACAAACCTACACAGTCACTTCACATCTGTCACAGTACAGTTAACACTATCACAACACTGCTACTGCACGTCCCACTTCGCACAGTTTTCTGCCTCCTTCACACATCTACACCCTGAACTGGTTCAGACTCACTGCGGGTGTAACTACCAGGGGTGCCTTAGCTGAATATTAGCCCCCTTTTATATTATCTCTGACTACTGTCATTCTACTGTTTATGTAAATAGTAACAGGAACATTTCATGAAGTCGGTGACCTGCGTGCTAGAATCCATTGTACTATGCATACTCAAGCTCCGTCTATTCGTTCATTGTCTGCTGCTCCACTGAGGAGCAGCTAGTGGACTAATAGTCGAGGCTTGAGTATGCGTAGTACAATGGATTCTAGCCTGCAGGTCGTTGAATTCGCGAAATTTTCCTGTCCCTAGTAAAGGGGCGTGGAGAGATCTCACAGGGAGATGGGGGCTATATGCCTTCTACTGCCTAACAATTAAATAAAAAAAAACCGACACATGAAACGAGCCCTTAAGAAGTCAAAAATAATATGTAATGAATGACAAATTATTATCGTCCCTTGAATCCGCCGAGAGACCGCTAATAAAACAAAACAGGTACTTTAAATGAGCAAACTTGAAACACAAAAAGTAACTGCAACAGAACTTACGTAGCGTGTGAGTACATATGTGACAGTTTAAAAGATAAGCCCAAAACTTAAATCACGATAAATTTTAATTCCGTTATCGGATTGATGTCATTTTTTTTTTGTGGTTTTGTCATTTTGTTTTCCTCTGTTCTGTTCCAATTCCTCATTACCTACCTATTATATTATAGCTTAGTAATGTGTGATTATTATTTTTCACTTTTTAAGAAAAGATTTTACATGTCGGTTTTTATATTTTTAATTTAAGTTTTTCTTACAGTTTTTTAGACTTAAATACTTCAGCACGTATTGTAAATATTAAATAAAATAATAGTAATTATGTATAAACATTTCATTATGACTATGGCATCCTCACTCCAATTAGTAAAACGCTTGCAGCTTTTGAACAACTGTGCAGATTTTCATCAAATCAGCTAAGGATCATCCCGAAGGAACTACTTTTCAATTTGTAAAAGTAACATTGAAATCGTTACCAGACATAGCCGAGCTAAAACAACAGTATTTACTGCCTTGAAAAGCCAGCCAACATGGAGAAGACCGTTGTAAAGAAAACTGCCGAACAGTTGTTTGATATCTGCTCTCGTTTTGGTGTAAAAAATTAATATCGCGATAAAAGTAGGAACAGAGGATCTTGGCAATACCGAACAATTCAAACATGATTCCACGTTTACTTGACGTAACATACATATAATAATAATACTTGGACGTGGAGCGCAAGAGGGGACTTATCCGTGCAGTGTTGCCGCATTGTGCACGTAAAATGTCGTACAACATTTGGCTACTTATTTTTTCTTCTCCAATTTAACCCAGGATTCACGTGGTGTTCTTATTATGCTTTTGTTTCTGTATATCCTCTATAGGAACACTACCATTAATATACGGGAAATAAGTTTACCATGCCTACTTTCTTATCACTTCTATGCATTGGTGTTCTAAATTTACAAATAATTTATTACAGTGTATGCCAATGAGGTTCGCCTCAGGGGATGGAAGAAGACGTTACCAACAATACGGAAATACGAAAAATGTGTTGCCACATGAGGTGCCTTTAGGTCAAAAGCTAGTGAAGTTAGAGGACGCGTATTTTATTGACGAAACAAACATAGGCCTACATAGGTCGTTCGGGGTAAAGTGAACACTAACAATTGAACCACTATAGACGATACTGCATATGATCACTGAGAGAAAAAATTGGTTGATTCAAACAAATATTTGTTTATATACTATGTGCAAACAACGATGTAGTATTGTTTTAAACAAATATTTAGTTGACAACCATTTTTAGTTAGATCAACAAAGCAGTTATGTTATTTCATAATCTCATTTAGTTAAAATAACTAAACCAGGTGTTGAAACGATAATTCAATATTGTTGATTTAACAAAATATGGCGTTCAACATAATATTTGTGTGAATCAACACTACATTGTTGGTTGCACATATACAAACAAATGTTTGGTTAACTCAACAAATCCTTTTTCTCAGTGTACAACATAAACTGTAGTTGCCTTACAGCTTGTGTGGTTGGCAGCGAAATTACGCAGTGTAGTTCCATGTATTTTCCTATTTAAATACAACAATATTGAAAGAAAATCAACAGAAATTGACATAACTGTATTTTATATAATTAAAATAAACTTTTTTATCGTACTGTATAGATTCATACTGACTGCACATTTTATCTTACACGCGCAAACATCAACCAGAGAGGATATACTTTTTCTGACGTCAGCCGTTACGCGCGGAAAGATTCGAATTGGCTGAAAATAGAACTTTAGCAGGGCTTCTTGGAGTGCTCATTTTATCTTGAATCGCCTATAGCTGTGTATAGGAACGGTAAAGTGAGGACTTACTGGCGCTGCTGACTTGGGAACCCTGGCGTGATCAAGGATTGGCATTTACATATCATCTCTTGACTTCTTTGTTCATCTCGGAGTAATTTAAATTGCTATAGGATCTTTTGGGCTGTTTTCTTGACAAATGTTAAAAACACTCGAAAACACCAACTCATCAATTTTTCCCCGCGTTTTTCAGAAACTAGGTTACAGACTCAACAACCTGGCTTTCAAAAGACTATATCCCTTGTTGAGAAAATATTTAACTTGGTGTGACGCCATTCAGTGCTCCCTTTCTCTGCTCATAGCTTATAGCCAGTAGGCAAAACTAAATTAAATGATAGTAATACTCTGGCCGCAGCATTGTTTCTGGGGGCCTGGGGCAGGAAGTTGTTTGGGGGCCCTAACGTGCGAATAAAAATTTTAGAAAAATTTATTTGCCTATATTAGGGCAAGGGGCCGGGTTGGGGCCCGGGGCGTTCTGCCCCTTTTGCTCCCTCCCCTTACTGCGGCCCTGCTAATACTAAACAGTTCATTAAACCACTTTAAACAAACAATCCTGGTTACAAAACTAAACTTGAATCAACTTCTTACGACTATTTTAACCTTGTAATGTCCTCCAGCTTGGGTCAGTGGTTAGAGCACATGGCCAATGGGCGAAAGAAATATCTCGGGTTCTATTTGCGACCGGGGAGGTGAAAATTTAATGCTACCTCCCCGTGTACAGGACTAGGTCTTCCTCTTATCTTTGCGGAAGGCAATGTCGAACCACCACAGGCTCATCTTCACCTAAGAGCCCCAGGTGTGTCCCTGAGGCTGTCAACTACCTGACATGATTGTAAATGCCGTAATTATATACATACACTCACATGCGTTATTACACATGTATGTGAGCATGTTATACATGCATGTATGTATGTATATATGTATGTATAAAATATAACTAGTCTACTTCAATGTGTATAATTAATCACGTCACAATAAGGTAGTCATAGTTTGTGTCTATGTGTTAGGCGACGTTCCTTTATGCGTGTTTCAAACGAAAACGGTGGGTTGTACGCTTTTTATTACATAAGTGATATTTATCAATAAGCCAACATCAAAATGTCCAATCGTTATCCAGACGGAACTGAAGCTGGTAATCATTGTTAATTAACACGAACGTTTATATTTGGAAGGTTAGTGTTACCGCGACCGCACGCACGCACGCATTCACACACACACACACACACACACTTCAAAATACAATTAACAAAGGTATGTTAGCAAACACATCAAACATGTTTATTCATTGTTATTTGCGACTCATGTCACTTAACATTTTATGAGTTTTTGTGCGTAATACAAAACCGTTATAAATGTCATTTTCTCGTAACGTATCAACCGTCGTTACACAACAAGCTGAGACAGCGCAATATCGCCAACATGATTCCAAAGCGTGCTTTTTTTTATGTTTTACTTAAGGTGCCCGCCTACTGGCCCTGTGTTTGTGTGAGCCAAGGGCGATGTTGATCGGCTCATCTGGTGCGGTATCGCCTCTACCGCAAGCAGCGTAGATCGCTCGCCTGACTGACACTTTCAGTTGTAACCCCATCGTTTTATTTGTGACAAGTGCTTTGGAGCTACATTTCTGTCATCGTCTGAAGTGAGTTATAATTTAGTACATTGGCACAATGGGAACATGCGGAAATAGTTTTGTAATAAAACGTATTTACGAACACAATGCAACGCATTTTAAACACCTGGCAGGCGGCGCCATTAAAGTCTGTGATTGAGCTTTTGTTATATCTTAATGTATAGTCGCGGGACAATACCTTCATAACATAGTGGTCAATATGGTGCTCGTAAAACTGTGTATACATATAGCTATTAGTTACTGTTATGCCGGTTAGCGGACTGGCCAATAAAACACTAGCGTATCGTAAGGGAAATAAGCGTTGTGTTTATCCCTACCCTGTGTGTATATAGTGCGTGCGTGGACCAGTCTGAAGCCACCGCCGATTCCTCATATGCCCCGGGAGGCCGTGCTGTCGCGAGACCAAAAGCCGAAGCTTCCATAACTTGTTGAGACTGAGAGGAGAGTATAAATGGCAGGTAGACAGTTGGGGACGGTCTGAGCTACAGGTAGAAGACGGGCAGGTCACTAGAGGTCACCTTGAGACGTGCCAGCCACTGTCTTGTCTTGTAACTTCTTCTATTGTCCTGCCAACCTCTACCTACCTACTATCCTTCCCTAGCTACACGATAAACTGTTCTATCTTCCCGCTGCAGGGAAATAACACAACCAACCTTTAGAAGCTTTTTAAAACTACACATTTAGTTAAAAATCAGGCTAGCCAACAGTCAAATACAATCATCAAACGTACAATAACACAGTTGTAAACCTTATTAGTCCTTGATTGTATTCAACAGTAGTAATTTAAAATCATTATGTTGATTATTAACCACATTAGAAGTTTTTTTATGTGTATTACATTAAAAATAATATTAAATGACTAAGTGCCACGTTCTCTACGTTCTGGCTAAAGTGTATGAATATTTTTACGCAACAGTCGTTGTATCCATATTTTGGCACTTACGCCCTTATTGGCAAAAAATGTATGATGCCCCATCTGAGAGACGTGGACTTCTCAAGGACAATTTAGAACACAAAAAAAAAATCTGTCTGAAATTCATTTTTTTTTTTTCAGGCTAAACACAGCCATTTGGCATTTATTTTACAGTCTACTCGCGCGCAATACCATTGTTGTGCAGTAGTTCAGTTTGATGCTTACTATCTCAGCTAATAATTACCGCACAAATATGTTAAATACATCGTTTAAAAGATTATAAAATTGTCATAAACTTTTGTTTTGGGCTATTTCTGCCTTAGGTGACGGGTTTTTATGCAATTTGCGATTGTGTAGAGCAGTAGTACTTTTTACTTCCACTTATTGATTATAAATTGAGTACGAAGAAATTTTTTGTGATGTATTCTGTAACAAAACGAATGAGAAATCACTAATGTCCCTTTAAATTTTGAGCAAATTATTATACATTCAGATGGACAATTTTTTTTTACATAACAGTCGTGATTTGCTTATTTTGGCAAGTGGCACAACGGTAACAAGTTGGACTCGCATTTGGGAGGACTCGGGTTCGATACTCGACTCCGGCCATCCTGATTTCGACTTTCCAAGGTTTCCCTAAATCGCTCCAGTTGAATGCTGAGATGGTTCTTTAACAAAGGCAATGGCCGACTCCTCTCCCAACTCCCGTCATTGTATCAAGTTGTGTGTCACCGTCTCTAATGACCTCGTTGTCGACGAGACGTAAAGCCCACTTAGTTACTCACTTGTTTTGGCACTTACATACTTATTGCCTGATAAACTATGGCACCGGCATCTAAGAGGTGGGGACGTCTTTTCGGGGATAATTTGTTTCTGTGGGTCACAAAAACACGTTGTGTAATTGAATAGACACAGCCTGTAGTTGTCGGGACATTAGAGCAATAATTGTTTTTAAATAATTAGCAACGCCTCCTGGGCCACGCACAGCAAGGAAGAGGTTCGGTACATCTAGACATAGACTTTAGCTATATTTACTATACATATAGTCATTGAGTATATCCTCGTAATGAGTCTGTGGCGTTAGGACTTAGTAACTCTTTGTTATTACGTACATTTTCTGACTTATCGAAAGTGTTGTATTGGGCCTCAAGCAACTAAAATTGTATACTAACGAAAATGGATTTTGTTTCACTGCATATTTCGTTGATATAGTAGTAAAAATATTTGTAAAAATGACAAGATATTCCATTGTAGTTGTACAAACTTTTATAAATGTACAAATAAGTTAATTTCTTGTAAAATCTTTTGTTTATAAAGTTTCATGAAAGTTCTCTGTAAAATCTATAGGAAAAATTTCTAGTCTACAAAAATCATAGTTTTGTCGGAAGTTGTTTAGTTACACACAAATCACATCCTGTGAATATTCATATTAATAGTATGCTTCAAAATTAGTGAAGTTATGTCACTGAACTGACTGTGTGTGTTTGCGCACGCGCGCGTGTGCACGTGTATATGTAAAGGCCCGTTCACAATCGAAATGGCGCAAGTAAAAAACATAGCATAAGAAAGTGAATATCTGTGATACGAATGGTGGCGTTCACAATGAATACTTGGCATGACTTACGGGGCGTAACTTGCTTGGCATGGCGTTAAAGGTTGTCATCTCTGAGTTTCCTACGCCAAGTGTTTCATGCCGGCCAATAAGAATGTAAAACGTCATAAGTGCTGTTGGCGCGAAAATTTTCGTCCAGTAACAAATTAGTTCTTTTCTTGTTGATTATTTTCTGATTGGTCAATTTCGTGGTGATTGTGTACGGACAGTTTCGCATGTTATGTTGTGTAAGTTATGTTATTTTTTTCATGTCGATTGTGAACGGGCCTTAAGTCAAGGTTGTCTAGGGTTAAGTTGCGTGGTAGGCGTATAGGCCTATATGCAAGGATGCGGGTTCGAATGAAAGTGCATCTACGAAGTTTTTTCTCAAAATAGTTACAAATACATTTGTTTAATTTTTTTAAGGTTCAGTTTCATGATAAGAATGAAGCGTATGAATCACTGCATATGTCGTAAGAGCAGCTAGTTATTCTAAAGAGAAACACGAGCAGTTGTAAACTGACGTCCAAGCAGACGTATAGGTGGTTCAGGATTAAGTGAGTAATTTTGAAACCCTAGTTATTTTTTTCTTCAGATAACCTGTACATTCCTGCTCTTTTTTGATGTAAACAAAGACACCTGCGTAGCGATCAAAGTCTATATATAGATTGTACCGTAATCAAAAGTAACATTTTTAAATCACTGTTGTAGATAAGATGGTCTTCAAAAGCGGTAACTTTATCGCGAACCACCTATACATATGTGATGCGTACTGCAGCTGTAGTGACGTAGACATGTGCTGAGATGTCAACTTTGACACTACAGTCAACAGAGGTCAGCTACATAGGCCCTGCTCCAGTTGACTCCTCACACTCTGCGCTGATTGGTGCCGCCTCTCTCTCTCTCTCTCTCCCTTCCCCCTTCCTTCGTGACCCGTACTAAAGCGAAAAATTGCGAAAATATTTGGTGCGGTTACGCAACTAAAGATTTAAACATTTGACTTAACGATAGCCAGAGATGATTGCATATCGCGAACGTGTTCTGTGCCAACATACCCTTGAAAACGCTGTAGTTTCTTGCAACATGTATGATTGGCTGATATACTTCTGACACAACGTAGCTGTCTGCAGACCAATAACAGGCATTAAATATTACAATATCGTTATTGGCTCAGTCAAATAGGGCAACAGCTCCAAGTACACGCTAAAGACAGTAACCTTCTGATAAGCTGAACATATGTTGAAATCCAGCAAACAATCAAGTTTTCCCTCGATAAACCATCATCTCTAACGATAGCTTTTCAATACAAGGAGTCTTACACAATGGCGTCACTAAAGCTGTAGTAAAGTAGCCTTGATTTTACGTTTCCGATAAACTTAAAACTGAAAGTCAACGTCAAGATGACCGTTTGCAAAGAAATAGCTTATATGTATGTTATAATGAAAAAGTGTTTTGTTTATAAGTATCGTTTTGCTTTGCAGTGCTGGAATCTCACGAAAAATTTAACAAGCGTGTTTTACATGTACTCGGAAAACCTTGTAAACAGAGCCAAAGAAAATTCGTTGATGATCTGTAAGATTCGTCAGTATATAGCGTTGCTGGTTGTGCAAAATACTATAGAAAATGGAAAACATTTTAGTAATAACTAGCCTAATTTGTCTGAATATTTGCATAATTTGCTTGTACTGCAAATACATTATGACTTATTACATATACAATATTGTCGTTACAAAAAAAAATATGTCTAATTGATTTCAACTGTCGTTACAAATAACTTAGCGTCTGTGCTGTATATTGACGAAATGCTTAAAGTAACGGAAACATAAAGTCAAATGTTAAAGTATTCAATTGTGTATAGACCTTTAAACTGTCTCTATAAAACATCGTAGCACGCTGCGTCTCATACATGGACATGCAAAATTCGCGTTATTTTCTGACGTCTGACTAGACTTCAAGTGACTGTAGGGTCGTTCAACGTCTCCCGCTGGCCGATATTGTGACTTGCCACGGAGAATGCTTACACGGTAGAGAGGCCAATCTCTGTAAAGACGTAACACACATATGTGACAAGACATAAAAGTTCGTGGCCAACTGAATCGCAGATAATGCTCTGTTATGTAGACGAAAGTGAAGTATAGTCTGCTATAGTTTGTCTCATGTAAGTGTTCCGTATTTTGACAGTTCACTTCTGAGAAGTGTGTCTGTACACAGGATTGCGGAGACCGTGCTTTTCCAGAAAGCCAGGTTGGTTTAAAGCTACAAACAATGGAACTGTCCGACAGTTCTCAGAAGAGAAATGTCAAAATACGGACAAGTTACATGAGACAGACTATACCAAACGATAACACGAATTTTGCATTTCTTTACATGCAACATTCAGTAGAAGTAAGGAATCGGTCAAAAATATTCCACACAAGATATCAATACCCGAGTTCTAATTTAATTTAGAGATTAGAAGAGCCACTGATTTATGTAGAAAAAAATTCTGCACCGCTTTGTTTCATTACCTTACGTGCACGTCCGCAGCTCTGTTTCATGGTTATTGGCGGTGTGTGTTTGTGCAGAGGCTTCGCTCATTGGACTGCGGCAATCTGAACAAGGTCACTACGACACAACACATCTGTAGAGATGATGGTTTCGGGAAAACTTGACTGTTTGCTGGATTTCAATACACGTTCAGTTTACCAAAAGATTACTGTCTTTCGCTTGTACGTGGAGCTGTTACCCTATTTGACCGAGCCAATAATAACCCTGATATTGTAATACTAGATACGTGTTATTGGTCGGCATACAGCTACGTTGTGACAAGAAACTACAGTGTTTTCAAGGGCATGTTGCCACAAAACATTTTCGCGATATACCATCATCTCTACACATCTGTGATTTGCGGGTAGAACCGCGAGACACTGAGTTAAAACATCCAAATACTAGAGTCCTGAATTTATCACTTAAAGAATTTTGCCCCACATTGTTTCGGTGCCTTACGTTACGCAGCTATGCTTCGTGGTTATTGGCAGTATGTCTTTGTGAAGTGACGTCTCTCATTTGGCTGTGCCAATCACAATAAGGTTTCTGCAACGTTACACGCATGTGATTCGCGGGTAGAACATGAAGACACAAGAGTGTTAAAACATCCAATGACTGTAGGGCACTGAAACAAAGCGGGGCACATTTTTTTTTTCGCGAAAAGTTTCAAGGCCCTGCCGCACTCACTTACCATAAAGCAGAGGTACAGACACGAATTACAGCAACTGTCATTTAGTATGACGCATGATCTACCTGAACAGTAACACTGCCGCACATCTGTTTGCTATGGATTCAGTGATGATATGATCAACGAATTGTTGGCGAGGTATATCGCCACTCTGTCATAAATGACATGTTCCATCTCAGCCCGAGTTGCGAGACAAGCTATGGTCTTAATTGCAGCGCGTCAGTCTAATACGGGGTAATTATAAAGTCCGTGAAACATTTCATAAAAACTGTACAGCGAAATGGCCAAGAATAACGTAACACTTAATTGATGTTTCGTTGAATCCAAGTTCGTAAAATAGAGATTATTGTATGCTGGTTTTGTCTGATTTCCTGTAGGTATGATTGAATGGCGATTTTTTTGACTCTGGTTGAAGTGTCATAAGACGAATACAAAATGTTCAGCACTGCTGTACGTTCCCTTGAAAATACCGTGTGATTTTAAAATATTTTAGCATATACTGATATCCGACTATAAATATGGCGGTTTACTATATATTTCTTGCACGTGGCAACGTAGTTCATCTTGGGAACAGGTAATTTCTGAAGGAAAAATAATGTCCAGTATGCCTTTAACTGGAATATATTACGTACAAAAGGAATTATGGGAATGTGTAAATTATTTTGTATAACGATATTCCCGAAGTTTTTAGGATTGACAGGGACTCGAGAAAGTACACTTTGTATATGCGTGTGTCAGAGGCGAGGAGTGGATGTGTTTCAATGGATACAGTATTGTATTGAACCATGGCTGTACACAACACTGTGTTGAAGCACTATACTGGCACGTGCAGGTACATCCAGTAGCGTTCAAGATGTGAGGAACGTATTCTCTAAGAACATGACTTCAGCCACAGTAAATTATCAACAATTGTTTGTGTCTTGTATGAACGTTAACGCCGTGCTCCGTGTGTATAGTTGAATACAATACCGCTTCCCTTTTGACATGGCCACGCTTTGCCACTGGCTATAGGGCCAGTGATTTTTGGTGAAAAGAATTTTCACCAAGTTGTTTCAGTGTCTTCGGTTAAGGTTAATTCTACTATAGGTTCAATGTTAAAAGTTTGGCACAGGGAAACTTTCTGCCGCTTGAGTGCTGGTATCGGTTTGGGGGCAAACTGACCGATCACAGAGCTCTTTCCTGAATTTTTAGTTACATAGAGTTGATCATTTAAAACACCAAATTGATTTGTTTTCACTTTAAAATCATGTTAAATGACTTCTGTCATTTCCAAGCCTATTTTAATTTAATTTTACAACAGTTTCGTATTTTCTGATCCTTTTGTGATACTGATAGCAGCGAAACTAGCGGGAGAGAATTTTTCTGTGCCAAACTCTCTCATAAGAAAACACGTTTTCTTTCGAACCTGTAGTATAATTAACCTTACTTAGGTTCACATCTGCAGCTCTGCGTCATAGTCAATGATTGGATGTTTCAACGCTCAGTGTCTTGGGGTTCTACCTATAAATCACAGGCGCGTGATGCCGCAGTAACCTTATTCTCATTGGCAAAGTCTAATAAGCGACGCCTCTTCAAGAACACTTTCTACCAATAACCGTTAAGCAGGGCTGCAAATGCGCACGTAAAGCATTGCAACAAGTTGATGCCAAATTGTTTTCACCAAAAGTCACTCACTAGCGTGTGTGTATTTAAGACATACTTTTATGTGCATGCATGTAATATTGTTAAACGTACTAAATACCTGATGCTGCACTTAGTATCAGACGGTTGTATTATTGCTTACTTATTTTTGAAACTGTGTTAAATATTAAATCAACAGTGTTGGTTGTCCACATAATTGTGCGATGCACTGGTTAAAAGTGAAACCGCGGCGGTAAAGGTCACTCACATCTACACGACAGTCTGTATTACATCGCGGGTTCTACTGTGTGGTAACTTAGCGGTCGTTGTCATTGTGAAGCAGTTTGCACAACAGCGCGTCCGACGATGGAAATACACGACGACGAGATATATTCTCAGCTGCACAACTGAGCGCTTGTATGACAGCGGCGGACGCTGACATTGATGGTCCTGCCACCTATTTTACTTTTGTGGCGAGATTATTTACGTTTGATTCAGTGATTACGGTATTGTTATGGTTTGTAATGTCCTATTCTCTCACTATTTGCAATTTTTAGTATTTATAAACCGCAACAAAATGCGACTATAATAAAAATTATTTAATAATGCGTATTTTACTGGACACAGGGATGTGTGACATCTTAAAAATATAATAGTCGTTTCGAACAAATATGGCGATATGCTATCTGAATGTTTAATAAATTTTTCGTTTACATTCGTGAGTACGTTGTAGAATAATTTATGGCTTTTGTAATAAAATTAAGCACTGTTCTTTATTTAAAACAATAACTTGACGAAAGCAATATTCTTACTATTTAAAATTGAATTAAAAATTAATTTATTTAAATTAAATTTATTTAAATTAATTTTATTTACTAAATTAATTAAAAATAAAATTGTAGGTATTTATTTTAGGTCACTTTAATTTTTAATCAGTCGCAAAATGTATTCACAGCACTGCGTTTCTAATTTCGTAAAACATGTAGATAATTTCGCAAACCAGTAGTTGTCCGTAAATGTCGCCGCGCGATGTCGTGCCGCTACGTGTCGCGCTATTGTGCAAACCGCTTTAGCCGGGTGGTTTTCTCGGGGAGCTCCTGTCTGCCCCGTCCATTCTTTGCTGTCACTGCTACTTCCTCACGAGTGTCATGGCTTACCAACAACTATATGTCTCTCTCATTGTGTTATTGTCAGCAGAGCACGTGTCTTGAAATATTTACGCAATTAAAAACTTAAACAGTAAGAAGCAAGGAGTAGAGTCGCGAAAATTTAGCAAAGGTACACAATAACGAGGTTACTGCCTAGGTACAATCAACAGGAGCAGATACTGAATATTGTATTTTTGGCTTGATTAATTACACCGAAGGCTATGGTTATAAAGCGTCAGTAAAATAATAACAATAAATTAAACTGCGAGACTTGTACACGATGCCCCACTAGTACATACAATTAAAAGTTGGAATTACCAGGAATGGGAGATAATTTGGTCAGCGCTTAACATCGAGGTCTTAAGCGCTGGTAAGGGGTGACATGATGCGAGTATGGAGCAGCGCCGGAATGAAAGGGCGGCGGAAACGTGAGATTCCCGAGAAAACCCGCCAACCAGCGGCATCGTCTGGCACGATTCCCACATGCGAAAATCCGGGGACCGACTCCGCCGGGAATCGAATCCAGATCGCCTTGGTGGGAGGCGAATGGTCTTACCATTCGGCCAACGCGGCCCCGGAATTACCGGGAAAACGGCAGTAATTTTCCGTATAAATGACCTGTCTTGTGTGTGTTTTGTAGGTTAAAGCAAGATGTCGGCTATCAGGTGAATTACGAATGGCATACCGACCTTTCCTGTGATTGGTTAAATTCACAATTTCCACGGTCGAACTTAAGCAGTAGGCGGTAGCAGTTGAACTGTGTATGCTTCGACTTAAACCAGTGTGATTGAAAATAATTCTAAGTTATACTGCTTAAGTTTTTAACTGTGTAAACACCTCTAGTGTTGCTAAATGCGAGTGTGTGAGGAGAAAATTCTGTTTGTTGCAGACAAGACATCGGCAGTCTTCCCTGGCGGCATCTTCAATCTCTTTAACTTCGGCATGCGCAGTGAACCCTGGTGGAAGGGGTGAGTACTATCCTATATACCTACCTGCTTCACTTCCCTAGTCTATACTTCTGATTATTAGATACATGCAAAATTCGCGTTATTTTCTGACAGCTGACTAGACTCGAAGTGTCGGTAGGCTCGTTCGAAGTCTCCCGCTGGCCGATATTGTGACTTGCCGCGGAGAATGCTTACACGGTAGAGAGGCCAATCTCTGTAAAGACGCAAGACACGTAAATGACAACACACAAAAGTTCGTGGTCAATTGAAACGCAGATTTGGTCACTTATGTATAGGAAAGTGAAGTTTAGTCTGCTGCCAAATTGTAACGCGAATTTTCAAGTCCCTTAGTGATAACACTTGATGTCTTAAAACACGTGCAAGGTGAACACGTGCAGCAACCGTGTTTGATCTTGTTCCAAACTGAACATGCTTTCGAAGTTACATAACATCAACGATCATGGAAATACCAAATTTCGTGTTGTTACCTGTCCTCAAACTAAACTGCAAGTTACTGTATGTTCATCTGACTTCCACTGTTGGCCGGCAGTTCGTGTGGCGGGCCTGAAAATTTTTTTCAACCGAAGGTATAAGAACAACTGTAAAATATCCACTATCCTGTAATGCGTGCACACAAAGATACGAAGGCTCGGAGACGATAATGTCACGGAGTGTGTTTGGATTGAGTATAGGTCAGTGAATTCTTGCCTGTTGCCAAATAACGCGAAATTCGTAGGTATTTGCCCATATCTTGTGGAATAACAAGCGATAGTGAGTGAAAATGCAGGAAAACCGTTGCTGTGAAAATAGTCTCCAAAGCCCTATAGCATTTTGCACCTTATATGATTGGGTGACTGTAACTTGAAACGGTTCAAATGATTACATACGAATAACAAACAATCAGTGTCGGCGCACAAGAATACTTTATGACCAGGTTAAGGGACCTCCCTAAGTATGTTGCGTTTGTGTGCGTGGAGTAGAAAATTTATGGGGTGGTAAGGGTGCCGCTGACCAGCGTACGTAATACATTATCGCCTCTCCGCGCAAGCCACTCAGCTGGCGTGCAGGGCTTTACAGACTATAATCCTTTTTGAAAATTATGTTTTTCGTTATATATATATATATATATATATATATATATATATATATATATATATATATATATATATATATATATATATATAATTCGTAACTCGTTGCAACGCATTTGAAACACAGATAGGGATGCCCCTTAAATGCGAAAACACGGGACTAAGAACATGGAACACGTAGTTACAACATTGGAAACTAGCAAACAGCCGTCTTTTCCTGCGATAAATCACGCTCAATTGGCATAACCAATCTGCAGCGCGTTCTCGGCAAAGAAGGGAAAGCAGAGAGCGATAAAGGCGTGTCTGGGGCGCTCATCATGTATTACACCGCCGTTATGTCCAAGCTTATCGACTAGCGTGCGTACTGTTCTTGTTTATTTGATGACACTAGAAACCCTAACATTTTATTTGTGTACAGAAGTGTGCGTTTTATTTGTATCCAGTTGTTACAGTTTTAAGAATAAACAATGAGGATAGTTTTTATACGGTGCTGGAGGGCTGCTATATAGTACTGTTTGACAAACCTAAGTGTAGCCCCAGGTAGGGGAGGTAACAGCGCTAGTGTTTAGATGTCGCCGTATGAAGGTAGTGAAGGGGAATGTCTTGAAGCCCTCCCTGTACGCTCCAGTCATATTGTAGGCGACCATCTGTAGTAGGTCGATGCAATGATATACCTTGTAGATGCGCTGTACTAAACGACACGACCTAGACAACAACTAACTACACACTGGTTGTCACTTTTCAGCTGACGAGACTGTACGCAGTGCATGTCGCGAGGGCCATGCTACTTGCTCGCTATTGGCTGGTAGGGTGTAGCGGGTCGAAGGAGAGTAGGACGGTGAGGTATGTCAGAGACGGAAGGGCGGCTGTAGTTCACATATTTTCCGAGGACACACCTACGTTTTTAAAGCTATACTTAAAACATGCATGTTGCTTTGAAGTTCCAGTTCGTCATGGCTTGTGCGGAGAGTTTTCTTGTATTGAATGTGGGGACTTATTTTTAACGATGGTTTATTTAAGGGCATGGACCCGAGTTTCTTCGCATTTAACGACAATTATTTTTAAAAACATAAATGGGAGCCGATATCGTAAAATCGCTTCGTAACTTTGTTAGGGCTGATTTAAACTGCATACTCTAATTTTGTTGAGTCAGAAGATGGCAAAATAGTTGCTAATTAGTTAATTAGCGAAATTTCCTTTTAATTGATAAATTAGCTCTACTCACCATACAGTTTATCTCGAAAAATTACATTGCATAGTAAAACCAATTTGCAAAAAAGTTACGAAGCGATTTTGCGATATTGACTCTCGTATGCATTTAAAAAAATAATTCTCTCGTAAGCCAAGAAACTCGGGTCCAAGTCCTTAAGGGCGCCTCCTACCTGCTTGTTAGAGGCTTAGAAGTGACGGAGTTTATAAGGGCGACCTTGAAGCGCGCATCAAATGCTGCATCGCAACCACGAGCCAAGCGCTGAACTAGCGTGTAAGATTCCCGCCGATCCATACCATGAGAGTTTAAGCGGTGATCGTTCAACGTTATTGGTGGAAAGTCTCTAATAAACTTCATTACACGTCTATATTTGAGTTTCACATACAACTGGCAGGGCCAGTTTTTACCTATGTTGCTTCGAAACAGTTTTTTCAAATTAACATATTGTCTTAATAATGACATCCCGTCCTTGTCTAAAGAATATTTTTTTTTTTAGTACGTTGACACAGTTTCGTTAAATAAGGCGTATTTGCCCGCTCATTACACGACATTTTAAGCGCGTGGCATGCGGCACCCTCATAAAGATAGAACTAGTTCAGGTGCATCGTAAGCTGCTTTGCTGCCTTGACCTCGTTCTTGATGACAATGTTACTAACGCATTTGTTGATGTAGAGTGTCCTCACAAACATTGACTAGCCCTCAGTACGGTGAACTGTAGGAAGGAAAGTTGCAGCAGCTTGTTGACAACTACACTCATGTGGAGTGAATTTACTGTCATGTTAGTGGAGATTATCCGCAGCTTGTGTGACGACGTTTAGCGGAGAAACATATTTTTGCCAAGCAGTGGATTTTATAACGAAGTAAAATGCTGTTAAAAGCCTCGCTGTTTAATTTTGCAGTGGTTTCGAAAATATGTATTTTTATCGCAAATTAATACATATCAAAAATTCATTCTTACAGTTTGAACACTGCTATATCATAGTTTATGTCTGAATTTCTGTTGCACTACACCAAACGTTTTTTTTGCCCCTGATATATAAAACATATTATGTGGTCAAAATAAGCCAAAATAAAGCAAAATATATTTTTTTTTGTTAGCAAACGGTACATTATTTTAAAAAATGCTCTGACAAAATTGTGTAACTGTACACAGTCTCAAAATTTTTAAAAGTATTTGGTTTAAAAATATTAGTTATTTGCAATTGTTTGAAATAAATGAAAAATCATGGCCTTAAGCTGGATTCACAACCACCACTTAGCGTACGTTCGCGTAAAAGTAGAAACACCGATTGTACGTACATGCTAGCATTCACATCCTCGCGTAGCGTGCGTACGTACCTAGTAGAATTTATCAACTTTCTACTTCATACGTACGTACGCTAAGTGGTGGTTGTGAACGCAGCACGTGCACACGTAAGATTGAATTAAAATATTAATTTATACTGATAAATAATTTATCTTGTGGAAATAAATTATTTAATTCGCTACGAAAAATAAAATAAATTACAATACTATATTACCGACATTTTGTAGTGAATTAAACATTTTTCCGCTCATGTATAAATTAAGTTTTGTTGTGAATCCACTCTCTTATACTTAACTCACGTGCGTGTATTCGTACGTACGTTAAGTGTGGTTGTGAATCCGGCTTTAAGGGGGCTCCCTTCAAAATTTTAATTGTTTTAATAATTTTTATATTTGTACGAGATATTGTTTGTTTTGTAGGCATATATTGAGACTATTTTGTTACAGTAATGAAAATTTTCTAGATATGTTAACAGCTAAATAGCAATATATGTACTGTAGTACAAAGTAAACAGAATTTGAGGTATAGTAGCATAGTTAACATTTTTCTTATTAGAATTTCAAAAAAGCGAAAAATATAATTATTAAATATGGTGACTCAAACCGAGCCTTAAGCTTTTATTTTCATTATCGCCCTCATTGACAGTGGCATATTTAATTGCGCGGGGGGGGGGAGGGGGCAAAAAATCATGTTCAACATTATCCAGTCGCCTCAAGGAAACTGGAGTTTTGTTCTATGTTGATCCAATTACAATTAATGTGTCCAACTCGTATGTATATTATTTTTAATGTTCTGCAACAGTAAACAACCACACCTTTGACATGGCTGGTATTTTTTACAATCCATAAAGTCACGTAATCCCCCCTCCCCCAAATACTATTCTAAATGTTCACTGATATTGATATGACGTGAAACACGTCCTTGCAATCGGGCGTTTTGAAAGTGTACGTGGACGTCAAACTTTCTCACAAACGCCCCATTAATGCAGTGACAACTGGCAACTTCCAACTTTGTTGTCAGAACATGTAACTTCAAGCAGGTAACAACAATGGCCACTCTAAAAGGCACCATGTGCAGTTTAACAATCTTGGCACCAATCCCCTTAATGATAAATGTGATGTGCGCCAGCAAAAACTGTTTTACATCTTACCTTAAGTAGAATTTAAAAAAACAAAAAGTCATTATTATTATATGTTTTACTGGTTTAAAATTTATACATTTCATTCACTTTATGTTTTAAAACATATTGAGAAAAGATGAAATAATGTCTGTTTTATTACTTGTCTGTATTCGGCGAGAATTCTGTGGATTTTATGTGAATATTTTGGACTGGTTTTCAAATTTATGTTGGTTGGACTGCCCGATGGTAGTGTGAGCTGTTAGTTTGGGCGGTTTATCGTTACTCTTCGATTGGAATATTGTGATAAAATATTGGCGAGCGGCAATTATATGTTTGTGCTGGATAAGTAGTCTAGTGCCCGATATGTCGCTCACCACTTTAAATTAGTGGGTCCGGGGATCCTCCTCGTGAAAATTTCGATTTCAAGGTGCAAAATTAGGGTTATCTAATACACTGTTAGGAATAAAGTAATTTTATATATATATATATATATACACACACGCACACACACACGTGTGTGTATATTTTTATAATGATTTCAGTGGAGTAAATGTTGGAAGTAAATTGCCTTTTCAGTTCAGTAAATAATATTTTTATTATCTTTTTTTAAGTAGAATAGTTATTTCCGAAACATTTAAATTGTTTCGTTTTCTACCTTAGAGTGAAATCATTCTTGAAGTAAAATATACAACTTTTATTATTTTGAGCCTGCGGAGAATTAAATAACTATATGGAGCAGTGGTAAGACACCCACCTCGCATTTGGGATGACACGGGTTCGATCGCCCGCTCCGGCCATCCTGGTTTCGGTTCCCCAGCGTTTCCGAAATCACTCCAGACAAATACTGGCATAGTTCTTTAAACAGGCCCTGGCTGACATTTCCTCCTTCCCCTCATGAACCTCTACCAAGGCTTTGTGCTGTTAGAGGACGTGTAAAGTGTTCAAATATTATATATATTTTGGCCGGGGCTGGGGGTGTCCCCCTTTCCTCCCAGAAAAAGTCAGGATTTTAAGGTGCAAAAAAAGAGGTGCTATTCAAAGACTTTTTCTAACCAAAAAAATTAAAGATATCACTTAAGAAACCAGGGACGTAGCCACAGTGGATAATATCTGGATACATCCCCCCACCACGAAATGAAGATAAACTGCTCGAAGATAAAATTAGCAGTGTTATAGTCACAGTTTAGGTACAAAAACTGCGTAAAATGCTTCATTTTGCACATTGAAACAAATTTTTTTTTCTGGGGGAGGAGGACCCTCCCCCGCTTCATGTCGTGTGATCGGTGTCCCCTTATTGTATTGTGAAAATTCTAAAGTTGGTATCCCTACCCCCGAACAGAAATCCTGGCTACGTCCAAGTAAGAAATCGTTATATTTTAAGGATAAACAATGCTTTACAAAATTAAGGGGGTGCCTGCCCTGCCTCCGCCAGGCACACCCAAGCAATATACAGTAGACTGCAGGTACGTCAGCAGTCGGCAGCTTTGACTGAGAACGGCGACATTGTTTTGTTTTGCCGTGTAGTGCGACGGTGCATGACCACGGCCATTGTCTGCTGACAGTGTTGCCAAACTAACATGTGGCACACGGCTTGCTCGCCGTCCACCTGGGTGTACTTTGTGCATTGTTGGAGGAATACAACCTCTGCGCGATAGGTTTCCGAATAGTACAATTATTTTAAAATCAAAATGCGAGTATTTATTAAATTTGGTTGTTATAGAGACCTTGATACTATATTAAAAACTATAAAAAATACAATTTGCTTTTTTTTTTATGGATTTTCTGATTTCAAGTCTTTAATTTTTCTGAAACCCGTTTTTAATTTTTTACTCGGAAGCACAGCATACTACTGCCTAGTACTGTATAAATAATATTGTGTGTGTGTGTGTGTATGTATATATATAGGATGTTCACAAAAAACACCGACAAAATCCGACAGATGATTTCTTGTGAAAAATAAAGCAGGACATATGCATGACACTTTGTACGTAATCGTGATATTAAAGGAGTAATTCGCATTTTAAAATCAAATTTTAAAACTTTGATTTCCCCATAAACCGAACAGTGATCGACGTAAACTGACAAAACTCAGGATATTACTTCAAGACAATAAGGCCGACAAACCAACAGTAAGCGTTAGTTGATACCTTTCACCCCTGCGAAAATAAAAGGGGTGGCCTCCCTTAAATTGCTGACAACTATTTTACCGTCAGGAAAATCCAACATTTAAGAGTGAATTGTTGGAAAATGTGAACTTAGTGATAAAAAATGTCCTTTTGTATGGACTATCTAGGACAAATAATTTTCGTGCAAAACGCACGTCAAGTATTGGCGTGATGAAACACAGCCTAGCGTGTAGGCAACACTGCGTACACGAGTATCTGGTTTATTCCGCAGCACCGCACAGACGATGGTGGACATTCACTGTAAATATCACGTACCGTAGCTTAAATAGCTCACGAAACCGTACCTACTACTTTGTTCCTGGCAGAATTTGTTTTCGTGTGTTTAAAAGAAAGATACGTGTGCAAGTGAAATAAATACCTCTTGGGTACAATGCACAAAGCATGAAGTTAGACATTTAAACAGTTTATGTAATTCTGGCACTACTGTAAAGTGTAGTGGAGTCGATACTGTTTTCAGTAACTGTCAGATATTGCCGATACGAATACTGATAATGCATTGAGAAGGAAAAATAACATTATTGCAGGTGTAAGAAATTAAAAATTTATTTTTCAAACCACTTCGTCAAAGAAAACTCTAATTGTCTCAGTTTTTATTGTTTTAGTCTAACTTATTTTTAAGATGAATAAAAATCTACGAACCACAAACTAGTCGGTGACTCAAACATATGCGGGCGTGTGATGAAGAATATGGTTTACTTTTTGGTATTGTACATTAACGTCATGAAATTTTGGTTAACAATTGACGTCAGGAATAGATGAACAAATAGCCACCAAGTCATTTAAATTTGTAAAGTACTCGTGACTGTGACATTCCTATGCACGTTTTCTCTACTAGAAAGTTGTGTTGAAAATTGTGCAACACGCAAAGAGAGAAAAAAACTTGGAATTTTAAGGGCATGGGCCCGAGTTTCTTCGCATGTAACGACAATTATTTTTTAAAACATAAATGGGAGCCGATATCGTAAAATCGCTCCGTAACTTTGTTATGGCTGATTTAAACTGCATACTCTAATTTTGTCGAATCAGAAGACTGGAAAATTGTTGCTAATTAGTTAATTAACGAGATTTCCGTTTAATTGATAAATTAACTATACTCATCATACAGTTAGTCTCGAAAAATTACATTGCACAGTAAAACCAATTTGCAAAAAAGTTACGAAGAAATTTTACTATATTGACTTTTGTATGGATTTAAAAAAAATAATTCTTGTGAAAGCCGAGAAATTCGGGCTCAAGCCCTTAAGTTCTTCCATTTCAAAAGGAGTGGACGCTTTGGATTTATCGGTACCGAAGCAGCCCTGCTGTAAATTTGTAGAGTAAGGGTTAGGTTAAAAAATACTCCAACATTAGAATCTCATATCAATTACGTGATTTTTTTGTCAGTAGTGATACGTCAAACACCTTTTCTTTACCTATTCTATCCCGCGAACCTACACTCTAAAAATAGTTTGTAAATTTACCAGACGTGCGTATAAGAGCGCTAAGGTAGTAGGAATGGTAGAATTGTTTCCAGACATCCATTATAGCACTCCTAGACTTTTTATAAAACAGTCAGATTTTTAACTGAACTTACCAGACTTGTATTGGAACAACAAAAGTTTGCATATTTACAAGGCGGGAGTATGGTAACTGTACCATACTGCGTCTGGGATAATAACTTCCTAAACATTCGAGGAAGTATTTTTAACAGTGTAGAGTTGTACCTGTCTGGTCTTTAATGCACATTTCCTAAATGTCAATTACCATTCAAGTATGTGAAAACAAATGCCACACCAGTATTACACAAGCAGTGCAGCACTGTGTTATTTTACACGCCGTAACGGTTTATCACAGTAAATATTTTTTTTATCTAATATGAAAACTCGTTAACTATTAAGTGACATTTAAGGCTATAACTCTACTTTGAAACAATTTATGTTAACGGTGTGTGTGTTTAGTACTGGAAGAATTAATAGCACATGTTAACAAACAACACATTTTAACGTAAATCGTAATACATATTAGAGAAGAAACTGCCCACCAATCTCCATTATTGTAGACAACCGTTTGTGCTGACACGGATATGCAAATGCTTTGTGTAACGTAGGAGCTTTCTTGAGCGTTTAACGAACATAATAAATACTCATATTGTTTCACTTGCACACTTACCAATTTTTTTTTTTATTTTCAAAAAAATACAAATTAAGCTAGGAACAAAGTGGTGGTTACAGTTTTGTGACCTATTTAAGCTACGGTACGTGATATTTACAGTGAATGTCCACCATCGTCTGTGCGGTGCTACGGAATAAACTAGACACTCGTGTACGCAGTGTTGCCTACACGCTAGGCTGTGTTTCATCACGCCAAAACTTGACGTGCGTTTTGCACGAAAACTATGTATCCTAGACAGTCGCTACAAGAGGACCTTTTTTATTACTAAGTTCACATTTCCCAATAATTCACTCTTAAATGTTGGATTATCCTGACGATAAAAAAGTTGTCAGCAATTTAAGGGAGGCCACCCCTTTTATTTTCGCAAGGGCAGAAGGTATCAACTAACGTTTATGTTGGTTTGTCGGCCTTATTGTCTTGAAGCAATATCCTAAGTTTTGTCAGTTTACGTCGATCACTGTTCGGCTTATGGGGAAATCAAAGTTTTAAAATTTGATTTTCAAATGCGAATTATTCCTTTAATATCACGATTACGTACAAAGTGTCATGCATATTTCCTGCTTTATTTTTCACAAGGAATCACCTTCCGGAGTTTGTCAGTGTTTTTAGTCAACATCCTGTATATATATCAAACGATAGCGGAAATGTGGTTTCAAAGAATCACGTCAATAAGGAAAATCATTTCGGAGACTCTCAAAATGGTTAAAAACAGCTTTTTCAACGTGTTATATTTTAAAAAATTACTCAAGGGATTCGTGTGAAACTTCTCTAGATACATGTAATGGATTTTGCTTAGAAACCTTTCACCAATAAAAAGATGGGGCCACCACTGAAAGTATCAGTCAAGTGAGTGATCTACGATACCACTGCACGACGTTTGTGTCTTAGGGTAGAGGTGATACCTACCGCACTAGGTGAGCCGGTCGGTCAACATCGCCCTTGGCTACAGACGTCCCTCACTCATACAGACACACGGTTAGTAGGAGGGTGCTTTTAAGAGTGCGTGGCAGATAAATAAACGCTGAAATGATTTCTACGTTTTTTTTTTCGAAGCCAACATGGATAAAATACTCAATGACAATCCTAGATAATGGTATTTGCCAACTTTGAGCAAAAATTTATACAGAATTACTAATTCGTTTCGCGTAATCTCTTGCGCCGCAGTTAAATGCACGAGGTTCAGGCGTCAGAGATTGTGCCTCAGAAGTTCGTAACAGTGAAAAAAATTTTGGTTAAAACGTTTGCTAAAACTATTGTCTGGGATTGCTATTGTTTAATTTTCGCAAATTAGCTTCAAGAAACCTACAGTTATAGATTAATGCTTTTAGCGTTGAATTATGTAACACGCACTCTTCAGTCCCATAGTAAAAATGGTACGGCGGTATGTTGCGCGCTAGTTCAGTGCTTGGCTCATTGTGAAAATGCGGCATTTGTTGCGTGCCTAAGGTGGCCCTTATATAGCTCCATCACTTCTGAGCCTCTAACGCGCAGGTAGGCGACTCTAATGGAGGCAGTGCGCTACTATGGAGGTTTTCTTTGAAGATTCCATAGAACCTAGCATGACCACTGGCGTGCTGGGTGCTTGTGGGAGGTTTAGCAGAGTGCTGGACTATTTCGTGAAAGTTTGGTAATTGGTCATGTGGGTTCCGTGAAGAATTTGCCACGAGATGGAAATTTCAACTGATCAGAATAGTGTCGAAGCGCTTCTATAGATATTTATGATAACTTGGTTTTGGAAGAGCAGTGAAGAAAGATTGTAGAAGTAATAAAAACTTTAGGATGTTTAGAGAAAATGTTTTCTTCAAAACTGCACGAATCAAATTGTAATTATTATTTTTCTTCTCTTAGTCATTTTCTTACAGTAATTATGTCTGCAGTGTTTGAAAATTGAAAGTAACAAAATGTACAGAAATGCTGTGTTATTTACTTGTGTTGCAACAACACGGGCCAGAGGATCCTACATAACTGCCTTCATGCATGTCTAGTGCAAGCTACCAGCAGACTTCGTACACAACATTGCATCGTCACGCACCGCCTCTAAACTGCTACTCAGGGACGTTTACAACGGGAGGGGGGCTCAAACCATCTCTGATTTCGTTTAAACTTAAGGAGTTATATATGAAAAATGTTCACAGAAGTAAATTATAAATTTGTTCTCTGAAGGAAATTACAGTCTATGTTTAAATATGTTACAATTTCTATCTGCCGTACATTCTTTGTAAAGGATCAAAACGTGGTTGAATAGCACCAGTTTGCACCTAGAAATGAAAACTTTCCTGGGAAGAATTCCGGGCCCCCCTCCCTCTTGTCTGCTTATAACTCGGTGTATCAGTAACATAATTTCATGAGAAAACTTACAGCTTTTTTTCTCACACGGACACTTAATTGTTGAACAAAATACACCATGATATTATGAACTATACACCATGCGCTATTTTTCGACGTAGTTGCACCGATATTGAGACACTTGTCTTATCGTGCAATCAGTTTTAAGAAAGCACTCGGGTATTGTCGGTTCGGGATCAAGTGAGCACTCGAAAAAAGCCTTGCTTGACTTCTATTTTCACCCTATGCGTATCTTTCCGCACGTAACGGCTAACGACGGGAAATATCTAAACTCTCTGGAGACGTCACTTGATGTTTGCGAGTGGTAGATAAACTGTGCAGTCGGTAGTAATCGTTATAGTTTGATTAAAAAAAATTGTTTATTTATTACTTTAAATATAAATATGGCTGTTTTCGTTGATTTCTTTTCAGTATTGTTGTTTTTAAATAGGAAAATATACGGAACTATTTTGCGTAAATTTGTTGCCAACCGTACAAGCAGTAGGGCAACTATACTAAATGATGAATTATACGCAGTAACGGCTAGTGATATTTTTGAAAGGTTAAATTTTTAGTGCTCACTTTATCCCGAACAACCTATAAAACTAGGTGCCCTGCGATGCAAGAAATTGTCGCACAGCCTGCACCACCTCAGCAGTGTTGTGGAAGTGACGTACCGAGAGTGCGGCTTTCAGTGCAGGAAACAGGTGACAATCTGATGGAGCAAGATCGGGGTTGTAGGCCGGGTGAGCCAATCTCTTTCATCACTATGACAAATGTCTCAATGTCGGTGGCTGCTATATTGAAAAATAATGCAAGGTGTATAGCTCATAAGATCATTGTGTATTTTGTATGGCAATAAAGTTTCTGTGTAGAAAAAAACGAAACTTACTTTCGGAACATCCCTAGTATGTTTTCTATGCATATTTTTTTAAAAATTAAATTTTAAGTTATCCTGTAAGCATCCATTAAGTTGATATTAGGTGCAAGGTTCAGCTGTCCCTACAAAATAAAATCCTGTCACGTCCATGCTGCTATTCGTCACCTCTTTTTGCAAGATGATTGGCCAACACCCATACACTTGTCCAGGCACGTACCGCTACCAAAACTTCCTTTGTTTGTGCTATATCGTGTATCAAGTCACGGCCCGTGAGGAGATCCCAGTGACAACTACATTGTCTTCGTGCCCAACACAATAAAACATAATGTGAACACCAAGCAATAATGTTTCTCTCTGATTGTCATTGTTGCAACTCTGCAAATCGCGGAAAGTATATAGGAACACGACGTTGCCAACAGCAGCTTGGATAGTTGACTAAGAGACGTTTGAAAGATGTGCATGAAGTTGTTCTATTGCCCATGGAGGGGAAGATTGTAGATATATATAATATAAGCCGTGGTTACACGAGACATCTTAAACATGACTAATGTGAATACATTTGACAACCATGTTAGACTCAGTTTAAAAGTGGACATATTTTCAATGTTACTCATCTAAACTGAATGAAATCAATGCAGTTTCTATCCTCAACAAGCATGGCTCACAAACTATATCGTATATATTTGTTTTCTCACATCTAAACATCCGTAGCATTGTATTTATTAGTAGCTGTCCCTGCATGCGATGCAATGCCCATTAAATTATTTGGGTGCTGGTTTTTGATTTTTTGAAATTGGTTTTGAGAAATGTACAATTTTAAATTTGTGCTTTTAGCTCTGAATTATGCACGATGCCCTCTTAAGGGTGATCCAAGTACCTGTATCGAATGCCCCATAGGAAGCCCCTTCGTACTAAGAAATCATCTGGCGAGCATACAATAGGCTATTTCCACCGGAGCCCCTCGTTTTATGGCGTGGGAAGTAAAATAACTGTGAACTGTGTATAGATATATAGGTAGTGTATATACATAGTGACAAACACGCAGGCACAACTTGTGTATAGTAAGCCAGACGAGGAGTGCGGTCATGAGGTGGTAGTGTGCGATCTGGGCTGCTGTACCGAGTGCAGCGGTAATGAGGAAGTGCGCTCTGCAGGCTATCGCTACGCCACACACTTCCTCTGTATACTTCGACATACGTCTCTATCCTCTCTTCTCCCTCTACTCGCCTACCTTCATACTACACTGCTTGCTGTATCATTGCTTTATTATTGTTTTCTATTAGCAAGTTTCATTCAACCGCGGCATTAACTCGTGTTTAGAGAGATATACATAGGTATATATGTAGGTAGGGAGGTAGAGAGAGAGAGAGAGAGAGAGAGAGAGAGAGAGAGAGAGAGAGAGAGAGAGAGAGAGAGAGATAAGTAAATCGCGAAACTTTCTTGTGCCAAAACACTGGAGCATGTTCCGAGACCTGTGACTCTGGCGTAATTATTCGGTTACAGGCTAGAATTACCGATCTATACCACGGCCGTAGAAGAACAGGTCTGGACACTAGCCTGGAAACTTGACCCCCTTGTTGTTTGGCTGTAGTTCACCAAGTTACTGAGAATATTATGTTTTATTGGTGCTTCAGTTAGGGCGGTCGGACTCAAACTCCGCCCTCTTCCTTTCAATTCATCAAAACTTATTTTTTATCAATTAACGAAATACTTCCTTCGCTCACAAATTTAAGAAAAGGCTCCAGCAATCTTTATTTTCTTTATATATTCAACATTAGAAAAAGTGGGCGGAGTTTGGGTCCGACCACCCTAACTGAAGCGCCAATAAAAACACAATATTCTCTGTAACTTGACGAACTACAACCAAACAAGGGGGCCAAGAAAAATACATTGGTAGATAGGTGAGACGAGTGTCCAGACCTGTTCTTCAACGGCCGTGGTCAATACTATCAGAAGCGACAAGGAAAGCTTTTTGTTGCTATCGTACCAGCTCTTGGGGCGTACAGGAATATAAACAATATCACATGGATGAGAGACGTTAGTTTATATAATCTCTTCTATTGCTTGAGTAACTGTAATTAGTTAGTGTATTGATTAAATATTTTTAAATAATAAACATGACGATTCTATGCTCAACATGACATAATAACTAACTATTAGAAGCGACATAATGCAACGTTTTAACAATTGTTATTGTACAAGCTCTTGGGGCGTTCTGGAAAGTAAACACAGCCATATGGAATTTGAAACATTGGTTCAAACAACCGCTTATTTTTAAAGAAATACTGTAATTTGTTTTTATATATAAATTATATATTTATAAATAGTAAATGTGGCGTTACTTACGTGATAGTTTCCTCACAGATAATAAAATAAGGCATAAAACTTCGTGACGTTATTGCCTCAGGGCCATGTTAAATTTACTATGTAGGTAAACGCAAGCTACTTCAGTAGTATTAGTGTGGTATAGCATGCTAGATTATTGATTTATAGATATTAATAATTGAAATTAAGAACTAAAAATGTTTATACAGGCGTTTATTAACATGTTGAATACCCTGGTTACACTTCCAACACCGATATTGAAAGATAAATATCAGTCTGGAAGAAACACCTGGACCATGTCAAATAATAATCGCACGAGATGCCACATGCTTAAAAAACAGCTATATCTAGTTATTGTCTGACAGTAGAACTTCAGGTTACTGTGCGCTCATCTGACTACTGCTGTTCAAGAGCCAGGGTATCACACCTAGAATGCAGGTTTTATTTCTGGGTGTCCGTAGGCACAGATTAAATAATAATACAGACGTGAAATGACGTGGCGGCTCATTTGATACGGACGAACTTCGCCGCTTATTGGCTGCCCGAGGCTGTTAATATCAACCCAGTGACTGTTCGGTTCCTTCGTGTTACGGTAGGATGGTAGGCGTTTTCACCATGTTGCTGGCCAGCGAAGCCATTTTGCTGGCGTGTGTGACTTGAGTTCGCAGTTCTACCGGCTATGTCACTTCTCTATTCCTAAATATTCTGTGCCGTAGGCATCTGCGTACCTCGAGGGATGGCAGGAAAAGAGGCTCTACAATGAAGAAGCGCAGGAATGGGAAGGGCAGGGAAATCGGAAGATCCCTGAGAAAACCCGCTGACCAGCGGCATTGTCCGGCACGATTCCTACATACAAAAACTCGAGGACCGACCCCGCCGGGAATTGAACCCGGATCGCCTAGAGGGGAGGCGAGCCACTGCGCGTTGAACCGCGATCACGTGCAATGACAACCTGGTTCTACTGAGATGCTTAGGAGTCATCTATCATCGTCGTTTTCACCACTGTTTTTTTTATTTTATTATTTTATTTTTCTGCAGTTGTATGTGAGCAGTTAACTAAAGGGGCTTCGTAAGGCGGCTCCCTATATAGACTGCGTTTGTGTGTGAGAGGCACAAAATCGATAAAGCCCCGACGTTACTGCTGGCCAGCGTATGTAACGCTGCTTCACCTCTATGTGCAAACCACTCAGCTGGCATCCAGAGCTTTGCTAGCATTAAATTTCGTATGAGACTTTAGATGGTGACCAATAATTTTATTTGTGGGAAGTATAGTCTTAAGTTGAACGTGTGCTTCTATTTGTCTGTTTTAAGATCCTGGTTGGTACGGTATATTCCCGGATACGGTAGACAGGAAAAACAGTTTTTAGCCATTTTCGAAGTCACGAAAAACATTCTTAAAATATGTGTAGGCCCTACCGAATTTTAAACACAGTGCCATACACTGCAGTGTGTGTTCTTTTAATGGATGGACCATTTTTATGCTCAGTGGAATGGATTAGTAACGAAATTGAGGTTGTGGAAATTAAAGTAGCCTATGTGGGAGAGGAATTTACTTATGGAGTAGTTTGTGGCAGTGAAGGAGGTTAGAAAGTTTAGGAGGAATTTCGTAAGTGTTTGAGGAAGCAGTTATAGCCTGTCTCCGGATGGTTGTCCAATTGCATTTGAAAGCATTATTATTGTTAGTATTAATATTATTGACTCAGATGTTTGTATGTGTTGTTGTAGTTTCTTGTAGGAAGGAGTGTACGGTAGCTTACCTGACTTGGCAGGGCACTGTGGCTGCAGTGTGTTGAAGTGTGGTGTGATGTGTGTGGTTTGTGCAGGCCGAATGTGTGTGTGGACCGTGAGGAGATAGACGAGAGCTCACACAAGAATGATACTGCCAGCAACAACAGCAGCAGTGACCCAATGGAGATGGGCGTGCTAGGCACCTTCCAGTTCTCTTCCTGCCGGCAAACCGACACCAAGTATATCTGCACCACCAAGTGAGTGTTTGAGTGTTTTTCTCGGGCATCTTTACTCCTGCTTCTCTCGCTCTTGTATTACACTATTGCTCCATGCAAGAAATATGTCGGGGAGCATTGGCTATAATAAGAGTCTGAACTCGTAACTCCCAAGTTAAACAATAAAAACCTTATTTTCGCAGTTAGTTAGATGCCCAAAGTACGCTCTGCCCAATACTGTCAGAACATGCATCACGAAGGATGGAAACTTTTTAGAATTATCATGTTCATAACATAATTTCATTAATACATTTAACTTTACATCATACTTAATATAACTAACTATTAATGACATTCTTTAGTTAGATGCATAATTTAATTGTACGTAACATTTTTTGTTTCATGTGTTGTCAGTTAAGGGGGAGTGTAAAACAATTTTATTGTGTTTTAAGTTTTTAAGCCATAACATTTATTCAAATTGCGTTATCAAAATTTTCTCTTCCACAAAGCATAGGATGTATTCTTAGTAGCCTAAACTGCTTGGCATTAATAATAATGGTATCTTTCATTGAGTTGCCATACAGAAGATAATTATAGGTTAACTTTCAAGAATTATCTTGTAGTGATTCTGCATGACAAAGTAAAGAGAAATTACATTATTATTTATGTCGAGCAGTTTACCGAGAATATAGCCTATGCTCTGTCGAAGAGAACATTTTGATAAAACAATGTGAATAAATGGTACTTATGGCTAAAGAACTGACAATACAATAAAATAGTCTAACACTCCCCTTCAAGGATTTGTTTTCCGTATTCCAGTTACAAGAACGTGCCACCTCATGTCATCCTCACCAGCACCTGAAACCTTGATGTTAAGATGGCCGCCTGGGTGGATTATGGCCGTAGAAAACAGGTCTGGACACTCGCCTGGAAACTTTACCCCCTTATTGTTTGGCTGCAGTTCACCAAGTTACTGATAATGCAATACATTTTTGGCGCTGTAATCCTGGCGGTCGAGCTCAAACTCCGCCCACTACCCTCCCATTAAGATAAACAATTTATCAAAACGTTTTTTTTTATCAATTTATGAAACACTTCCTTCGCTCACAATTTCAAATCATGGCTCCAGAAATCTTAATTTACTTTTTAATGTTAACAATAGAATAAAGTGGGCGGAGTTTGAGTCCGACCGCCCGGATTATATCGCCAAAAAGTACAACATTCTCGGTAACTTGGCGAACTGCAGCCAAACAACAAGGGGGTCAAGCAAAATACATTGGTTGATATGCGAGTGTCCAGACCTGTTCTTCTATGACCGTGGGGTGGACATAGCTTTGAGTGTTCTAGGCCTGGAAATGTGCAAGCATTCAAGGGCAACATAGCGTGAACATTATAAGAATTCTTGGCTCTAGGTGCAAGGTACTGAACTGGCACGCACTCTTCTTGCCTATAGTTTGCCTCTGTGAGACATTCTGTGGTGACATCATCATTGTATGGCATAATAAAGGTGTGTTGCACGTACCTATAGACTTACAAATTTTTCTGCACCATTATGAATGCTCATACACAGTAGCGGCCGGTGAAGTCAGATAATGGGTGTTCACACATTGTCTCAAAACATAATTTAAAAAAGAAAATTTTTAATTTAAAACAGTTCCTACGCACTAAATTTCATTTTGTTTTACGAAACTTTTCACGATACAAAACGTGGGTTAAAATTTCATTACTAGCATTGAGAGTTGTAATTTTTTTTCATAACCTACCCTAACTACTGTGTTATGTTGGAGCGGGGAAGGAGCGGGACTAAGTGCGTCTCAGGGCTGAGCCACATACGCCTACAAGGAGGAAGTTTCATGCAGAGGAGGCATGCAGAGGAGGCATGCATCGCGGCAGAGAGGGATTGGGCAGACATGGCCACAATTGGGGCCATGTCTACCTCCCTAAGTGTACCTATAGCTAATCCATAATCTATGAAGAGAGAGGGAAAAACCGGCATAGCACCGTAAATACCTCTCGACAGAATAGGAGTGTAACCACTCAGCAGTTACATACATTAAAAAGAAAAATGGCACTGGAAAAGTAGGAAGGTCCAGGTTGTTAGTGGAGTTGTGAAGTAAGAGGGGGGGGGGGCTGTCTTTCTTTAATTTCCTTTATTTTCTTTTAAGGAGGGTGCTGGTTTTAACCAGGGCACTGTGGGTGAGCGCAATACCCTGGTGGATTGAGAGTTGTTTAATCTCCAGGAAAATTTCAATATGACTCTTTAATACGCATTTAATACCGTACGTATAATTATCTACCTAGTTAAAATTTAATTGCAAAGTTATAGTTTTCTGCAATTAAATGATATTTTCTTTATTCGTAATGTCCAATGTTAAAAATATTACTTCCTTGTAAGGCTATTGAGTAATATTTAATATCTTTGATTCCACATGTAAAAACACTGTTGGCATCTAGCGAGGTGTTTTATATTTGCGGGGATGTAACACTAGCTGCGCCAGCAGGTGCTGCCACCACGAGATGAAAGTAACCGTTTCCGCGATCAACAGGCATGAGCCTTTATATGCTCCTTGGGCATGAGCACACTGCACAGTAGACCTGTGCTCTTCTTCAATGTTAAAACTCCCATAAAAGGTGACGTCATTTTATCATGCGCATGTGCAGAAAGACAGAGAGAAGAGCACAGCTCCATTGTGCACGGTACAGTGTTTGAATATCGCAGCTTCACAGGGTAAAAACTCCATGCATTTGTGATCGGTTAGACGAACATTTCAAACTGTACTGTCGCTACAAAACACACAAGAATGTTTTAAATATTTTACAAAAATGCTTCACAGAAAACTGGGTGTGCACGTGCTTCTGTGCACTTATATGCCGGCCGCTACTGTTCATACATAAAAAGGACTAGGTACAAAGACATTTTTTACATAGTTTTTGGCCAAACAAAAAAAGGTTTTAAAGATTGTCAAAAAACTTGAAATGAGTATGCATTCATGTAATGCTATTCCAAAGCAAACACTACTCACACACTAGGCAGTTTTTGAATAAACTGCTGTTGGCAGAAGCTGTGCACACTGCTTGGTGTCCTGAGCAGGCAATAAACTTTTACACTCACATTATTATTACCGCTTTAGGTACCGGTACACTCATGTCCATTGCCTGCAGAGATTCTCTGATTGCTCATGCTCACTTATTTCAGCATCACTGTTTATATGGTTTTCTGGTTGGGCTCTACAGTTAATAGGTCAAGTTGACTGCATAAAAATATTGTATTTGTGTTGTAGGGGTCTGTAAATTTGTCTGAAAGATACTTTACTTTCCCCCATTTATCAGCCATAATAAGTATGTAAGCATAAAACATTTCTCATTTTTGTAGGCAATGTATGTTACAATGTCACTTGAGCAAAATGTATTTATTTATATCTGGTAAGGCTAATGGTTTTGTTGATTCTGATATATGGTGAAGTAGTGAACAATGGCAGAGGACCATAAGCATACTAGTAAGCTGGGCATACAGTTGGTATTGAAGCATACAGTATGACAATTAAAAGTGTACTTCTATAATTATGATTTCGAAATTAACTGTTTCAACCTAAATTGCCTCCCATGTAGGCTACAGTATAAAATACATTGACAAAATTGCTTCACTCTGATAGCAAGGCTTATCAGTTCTGTGTTTTTGCTAGGTTCCAGTGGAAGCTCTCCTGGCTTAGTATCCACTTATATTTGTCTTCACTGCTGGTATTTGTAAAAACTAATGTTTCAGGGTTCGCAACCATGGAATTCGCAAGTCATATGTGGTAAAGTACCAGTGCTGCCATGGCTTCAGAAGGGTGAAGGGGAAACCAGGATGTACTGAAGGTTGGTAGCCTTTAAGCTCGTGTTGTGAGACATTCCCCTCATTGCCTTGTATGTGTACAATTGGGCTGGTGTTGCCTGCTTACTGCTGTAAAACAATGCACAGTCTTGAGCATATACTGTTCTCTCACTAGAACTCACGTAAGTGTAGGGCCAGTCTACAATTTTTGTGTACAGAAGGAAATAAGCAGATGAAATTATTCACTTAACTGCTTACGTCTTAAACTGATCCTATCTGTAGTCACAAATCTTTGAACTGTAGAAATGAGTTTAACAAGGAGAAATGTAAGGATGGCTGTTTAGTTCCTTGTAAAATATCTTTGAGTGTACTGTTGTTATGTAAAGAGCACTGGAGTTGTAGTAAGGGGCTTTAACCCTCCCTACATTTCTGATGTCTGAATGGCGTCTTGACCTCCATGTACCAGTATTTAATTTCCTTTTGGTCTAAACATCATTAACAACCAATAATTTAACATAGGATAGATGATGGGGCTATTACGCTTATGTGGCTATTCTGCTGATTTTGGAAAATATGACCAACAAGTTGAAGAGGAAGTAAAAGTTGTTTTCGGGCCAGCTGGTCTTGAAATTTGATCTTGGCTTTTATCCTACCCTCCAGCTTCTGTAGCACACTTGAGATATATGACAACCCTATTCAAAGGTTAAAATTTTTGTGGTAATGTACTGCTCTGTAGGCTAAAGTGTTACTGCGTTAAACTACAAAGCATTTCTTTCTTGAGGAACTGTTAAGTTATGTCAAGTTTTACACTGCCATGGTTTTTATTTAGTTCCAAGTTATGTCTTTTACAAATTTTGACGTGTCAATAGTTTTGAGAACATAATTTTCCACTGCCATAGTAGCAAGATCTGGCAGTCTTATTTGTGACATGGTTGATCTTAATGAAATGTTAGTTATCTTAAGTACAGAAAAATTTCCGTATATTTACAGTTTGAAAGAAAGATTGGCAATTTAACAGCACTGTACACAAAGAGATATGAAAATGTTTTTGAACGTACCCATATAACAACGTTGTTGTGTACCTTAACACATTTGCTGTAGAATGCCCAGGAGATAGCAAACACGGTACAATTAGCGATTCTTACTAATGTTACTGGCCGCCTATGTTAATTTTATCAGCATCAGTTAACACTTTCACCAGTCTCAAATTTTGGCGTTTTGTTCATCACCATCTCATTTTGTAATTTATGAATGTCATACTGGTATACAAGAAACTTGGTCTTGTATTATTAAACCAGCTCAGATCTTTGTGTAAGTGATCCAGTGGGTATCTAGGACAACAGAGAAGATTTTCACTTTAAAACTACCTACTCTTTCCTAGTAGTAATGGGCAGTGTACACATCTTCCAACAAATATTCGGCTTTCACATGCAGTAGTACCTTCTCCTCTCCCCCGCCTTCCCATCCCTCACAATGTCACAATCACATTCCACAGTTCAAAAATGGTTGTTTGAATTGATGACAAAATTTATTTCAGATGATGTCTTAAGAACCTTTCTTCCGTGCTATAATTATTTCTTTTAACCACCCAGCACCTTGTATGAAATGCTTAGAACCATTCAACTGTATTTGTATACATTCATGGCTCAATAATCACCTGTAACTATGACTAAAATTATGGGCATAACTAAGGGCAAATCCTGCACTACAAAATTGTTAGCCCCTCTAAAAATATCTCAGAACTAAGCATTGTCAAGTAAGGAGCACTGGGTATGTTGAAGAAAAAAATGACTTTAGTACTCCGTACAATGTTATGTTGGTTCCGCTGACTACGATCTCACGAGTACCCCCTCCCCTTTCTCTGTAAAATATTTCTTGCACTAAACTGGTTGCTTGTATCATTTGCACCTTAACCTGGCCCTGACCCTGCATCTTTTCGTCTATATGTAATAATGCAATTAGCTGGATATGCTTTATTGAATTAAAGGTTTTTATTGGCTTAGTTATTTGTAGTATTACCTAGTTAAGTTCAGTAATGTTCATCTGCTCCATTGCAACTAAACTATACAATTGAGACATAAGCTCTGCTAATATGATCAAGTACTGTACTAATGTAATGAGTGTCAAGAAAGGCGAAAATAATGAACATACGTATACATAGTGTTATTACTGTTTTTTAGTATTATTTTTTCAAAAATACAGTAGTGGCAGTAATTATATCAGAGTTGTGTTTATGGCAGTGAACCTGAAGAGTATGCTGGACACACTAGAGTCTGTTGGAGCCAAGGACTTTGTACAGTTACTTAAGAGTGCTGCCTTGGAAGAGAAGGTCTCAGCAAACAACCTCACAGTCTTTGCTCCATCTGACGAGGCAGTGCGTGACTTCACAGACTCCCTGCAGGCTGCCGTAAGCAATCACTGCCTTCTTCACTCACTGCTGTACAGCCCCTGTTTATGTTTACAAGCATTTACTGCTGTTATTTTCAGTCCTAAATATGCTACCATAGTATACTAGCTGAAACATAAGTTGTGCACCATTGAGAAAGAGTGTTAATTACTACTGTTTTTTGCATGTAAAGTGACACATACCCTGACAGACTAAAACTTTATACATCACAATTCTATAGTCGCTTGGACTGGTGACTCTCATTTCCTATGGTGCAAGTCTTTTTTGCCTTTGTAAAATTTTTGAACAAATTTAATTTAATTGTGTAGCACAATTTCATTTATTGATAAGAAATCATAGGTACCAGTATTTATTAATTTGATTTCTTGAGACTATTTGAATATACCATAATCTCTAGTGTTATTTGTGTAATGTGTTATTCCATAGTTAATTATTTTCAAGCAGTTGTTTGCTTGCTACTATCTATCTGTGTATCATATCCGAAGCTCAGTGCACATACTCTCATATTGCAACACAGTTTTGTCAAGTTTTTGTGGATGTAATTTCTTCTGGCCATACTGTTTTAGTTAAATTCTATAATTTTATGCTTAATATAGTGCTCTCTAAGCTCTTACATTAATCCCCATTCATACTTATAACAGTCCACAAAGATGCACATAACATGAGAAAGTACACTTACATATTTTCATATTCAGAAACCACCTGATTCTGTAATTGAGTAATTGAATCAGTCATTTGAGAAACAATGTAAGTCAAATATCTACTGAAATGAGTTGTGGGTGTTATAATTTAGTACAGAACTAGCCAACAAAATGTGGTTTTTTGTCAAATGAATTCATAGTTTAGTCACTTGCTACACTTGCAAATATGCTTAATGTGGTTTAACAATATGTGTATTTACATCTATATAAAATTATAACAATCACAACTCACTTTGGAAGAAAATTGACTTATGTTTCTTCTCAAATGACTGATTTGATTGGTTGGTTTAGTCAAGTACTGGTTAATATGTCACATATAATGCACCTGTTGTGACTGCATGTCCACATGACACAGACAGCCTGGTACTCAGTGTCCCAGCTGAGGTGCTGCCTTCTCTCCATCTCCACAGATTTTCAGAAAGTGTACTAGAGAAGTACGTAACTGGAGTGGTTGTGTTGATGCATGTTACAGAACCAGGTGGAGTTCTATGTGCCCCCAGCGAGAAAGCGACGTAGTACTTCTGAAGCCTCCAGCATGAGGGAAGTTCTGCTTGGTCACATGACTCCTGGCTTCATCGAACTCACAGATCTCATGGACGAACAGGTGCATAGATCTTTCAGTATATTCTCAACCATTGTGCAGTCTGGGACATAATTCTGACCCTACCATGTTGTGATAGTTGGACACATTTCTGTAGGTGTTGTTATCCTTCAGCACACATGTGTGTAACAGAGGGCTGATTAGTATAAGTCATTGTCATAGTCCAGCATTACTTTTGACTCAAATCAGTTTAGGAGAAGGTGTTAAAAATCTCGTGTCTGGGCAGAAATGTGACCAGGTCAGATGGCATGAACTTTGACTTTCCCCAGACAACCTGCCAGTAGCCTACGCTTTTTTTAGCGAAAAAATGAATTTATTAACTTACTACAGTTACTTTACTTTGTAAAGAAATATTAACTCTGGGAGCAGTTTAAGGCGTGATTGACGGTGACTTTGTGCAGTTACCTGACTGTTCAAATGTAATGTGTTTTTTATCACATGCAAAATATAGTCTCTTATATTTTTAATTGTTTCGGTTCAAAGCTTGTAGTAAAGTAGTGAATGGTAGAATTTTTCTTTTATCTTGCATTTATTCGTGATCATTTTGTAAGTTTTTCACTGTAAGGTTCCAAATAACTTTAGCTATGATTTTAAACTTTTATCTCTGTATTGTCGGCTAATCGTCAGGTCTCAATCCCCTGCTGGCTCGCATCTGTTTCTCCTTAACCGCCTCCATCTTGACTGCCTCGGCCCCGTTACCCAGGGTGCCCTTGGTATTGTTTACAAACACAAGACAAACACATGACAAAAACATGTTATCAACAACACAATCTCTTTTTCTTGGCTTTCACCTTCTCTTTGCTGCAGCAGAAGGTTTTGGTCATGTGGTTGACACCGTGCTGCCCCTGAGGTCGATGAAAAATAGGCGTAGTTATGCTGAAGTAAGTGCCTTTCTTCTATTTGGTCCAGCGGAGTGGGGAACAGAGATCTCAGGGCATATGATTTTTGCCAATGTACCGCAGGCTGGTTTGCCTGTTCGAGCCAGGAGCATGCTTACACACACACACACACACATATTCAGGCTTCCATGGAAGAAAAGAAGTATTTGCTTTCAGACGTTTACTGAGCTCAGCAATCCAGTACAAATGCATACACACTGTGACCACATGCCAACTGCTAATGTGCCTTCAGTGTTCTTACACGCACACATCGCGAAGAATCAACTGCAGTAACTGAAAATACTTCTTACTCTGGCGAGAGAAATTTAATACAGAACTTAACCACTTGTTATCTAATAGAAATAACTTATGGTTGTCCACGGCTACGGGACACTATGGTTGAAATGTCTGTGCTAGCAGTGAAAGGTTAAGTTTAAGCACGTTTTTGGCCAAAAAACTTTGCCACTAGAAATGGGGTGCATGAGGAAGTGAATTATTAATGGAAGGTTCCAGAGTACGAAACTGGTGAACAGAATTACGATAATCGGTTACAAGACAGGTGTGAAGCTCCCTAGCATGGAAACACATTCGGCTGCATTTAACACTGACGAACAACTGAGGCGATAATTGTGCGTGCTGGCCACACGTTGCACACATAAGCCAAATTTAGAAGAAAACTAAAAATTCATAGTTGATAACTAAAATGGACATATGCTTGGCATCTGCCTTGCATGCAAAAACCTGATCTCACGAACCACGGACATACATCACCCTGATAATTAGAATAAATTACCTAGTAAGCACGAAAACATACACTAATTCTGAGGTTGCTACCTTGTCAGTGCTTTTTATTATTGCTGCTACCTTGCCTGCAGGTATCTGCAAAACACAAAATCTGACCCTCATACTAAAAACTTGACAGCTGACATATATGAATCCACCATCGCCGGCCTATGCACAGTTTTAATCCCTCTAGTCAGTCGGCTTTGAAAACGAGGAAAATGGATGGCTTCCCTATGTCCTTAACTCAGTAGCGTCTCTACCTGCACTTCTACTCTTTTCTTCCTCACACTCACTGTGCCCGCACTGCACTCCTATCTGTGGGCACGCGTGTCAGGATTAGGCTAGGGCCAGAGGAGTTAAAATGTTGTGGTTTTCCAGGCGACTTGCTCTTGACAGGTGTAGTTGGGTCAATGTGCACAGGTGTAGTTGGGTCAATGTGGCCAGCTCCAATGTCAATGGTTCCTTCTTGGTTATTCATTTACTTATTTAAATAAAAAAGTCCCAATTTCATTCTCATGTAAAGGATTGGTTAAGAATAGAGTAAGATGGGGCAAAATGCCGCACTTAAGGTTTAAAGTGGTCCTGACTGTCAAAATAGGTGAATGATGTTTTTCATTTCATTTCTGGAATACACACACATTAATGTAATTGTTACGTTCAGAATTGTAGGAAAACAAGTGCATTATTTCATACGTTACAAACATCTATAGATGTGCAAATAAAGATCTTTACCCACTAGTGGGGCAAAGATCCGAATTGAGTGGGACAAATGCCCACACCTGTCAGACTTTCTTTTCCTGAAAATGATGAATCCACTGCATGAACAGGCCAGAATTTACATATCCCAAGCCAAAACACATTGCAATTGTTTCTGGAGGATCTCCGTCTAGAAGTTTGTTTCTCATTCTCTTGCATTCAAATATTATTGCAGGTGGAACAAAAATACCACTGGATAGAGCACACAACTGTTATATTTTCGCCCCTTTCACGAGATGACACTTTACCAACAAGTTTCTTTATTTTGCTCGTTATCACTTTTGGCATCTTTTTTGGAACTGTTGAAATACCACATTCATCCATGTTATGTTTCTTGCTCGTCCGCCATCATCATAACTCCCGTTGCCAACCGCTGCAACCTAAAGAGCTAAACCTTACACTACTCTGCACTACTCTGTTCTAACTACACAGTACTACACTACACTTCTCCCTCCTTTATTTACAGCCTCCTCGTAGATTTCTTGGTCCCTCCTTCCCTACTACCACTCCCACCTAGCTGGT
>PNEQ01001086.1:9269-24072 GCA_003012365.1 Medauroidea extradentata | reverse complement strand
TGGAATTCTTACGTGAGATGGACTATAATATAAAGGTTCTACTGTAATGTGCATATTTAAGAGCAATACTTTTTCATAGGTGAGGGTCTGCGTTCCTTATACAGTATTACAGTTTAAAAATGTGGCAAAGTAAATTTTGACATAACTGCATTGTTGTTGAAATATAATAAGAGTTCAAGGCTTGTGTACAGTGTTTGTATGGCAGGAGTATTGGAAAAGAACGGAGAGACTGCAGTCATGCCTGCATTGTATAAAACAAAGTGTGTTGCTCACAGATGTGATCAAGAACCACCTGCTATCCTTCACACTATGCTCTGCGGCTATCACGCAACAACTGGCAGTCCGGACGGTAGGAGACGACGTGCTGCACATTGACAGGAGGTTGGATGATGGCAAACTGTTTGTGGCCGGCAAGCAGATTGCAGTTAAGGACATTGTGGCCACCAACGGCATCATCCATGTTCTTGATGGCGTCCTCATACCGGACTCTGGTACGCTGGTTTGTTATCGAGTTTGTCCAGAGGGTGAATTCTTGTCCATGCTAGCTAGTTGGCTCTGTACTCTATTTCGTATAACTGTAATAAAATTTTGACAGCTATGTATGGGCAAAAATGTAATATTTTGAAATACGTACCTATGTGTCACAATTTTGTTTTGCAATGTGACACAAATTACATAATATTAAGTTAATTGCCCATAAGCAGCTGTCAAATTTTATCAAAGTTATATAAAACAGAGCATACCTCTTCTCTCCCGGCCACTTGTTCACTCAAGCTGTGCTTCTATCCCTCAATGCTTCTCCAAGGTCCACTGATGACACCTTTACAAAACTCTGCTCTAGTCCTTTACAACAGGAACGTGGGTATCATTAGCTATGAAGGAGAGGGGGAGGGTTAGGGGGTGATACTTTCCCCTCAGTAGTTTGCATTTTTTAATTAAAATTTTTTTGTCATGTTTTTTGTAAAATATACTTTTTCGTAATATATTCTTACTTTATGGGCTATGTATCAGTAACTATAATTTGTTTGGTTTTAACGTGGTTCATTGTCATCAAAGTATATAAAAATTTATCACTGTGCAAAAACTCAATTTTGTACAAAGTTTTTCCAGTACCAAAAGAAAAAAAAATCATGGCTGACAATGCTTATAATAAGTAAACATTAGGAATGTCCTACATCTAGCGAGCAGTAACCGTGTAGCTGTCAAGTGTTTTGTAAATGTGCCAGTTTTTTTAAGGAAATATAAATAATGAAAATACAGTAGGTAACAGTAACCGAAAGAAATACATTTAAAAACTAAGTACAATATAATGCAATCAGGTTTCTCAATCTCAGTGTATGTTTTTATTTGTTTATGTTTGCTTGTTGCCATGTTTTTTAGTACTGTCATTACCTGCATATTTTGCAGTTGCTTGCATATTTTGTCAGTTTTTATCTCGGTGCTTATAAGAGAAAAGAAAAACATTATCATCATCCATAAATCTTAATACAGTATATTACTCTTTATTGGTGGTGTTTAAAAATCTGCTCAGTAATACGTAAGTAGCTGTTTTTTGCAACACACTTCCGTGTTCTGATCTGTTATCGCATTGTGGTTTTTTTCTCTAATTTTAAAACTCTTGCAAAGTAATTTTGATAGTTTCTCTAGTCACAATCAAGTAGTAGACTTTTTAATATTTTCACTGTAAATGTAACTTGGAATTTTTATAAATTGGTTGTGTAGATGCTGGCTACATCACGTGTTAACAAAATGTAGTTTTTCATGAAGATTTTTAAAAATAACTATTCAAGGATGTTATCAGTGGCGTATTACTATCAGTGTAACTAAAATATTTATATTAAGGTTGGAAACTTAACACATAGAAAAAGGTAACAGATCTTAGTTCTATAAGAAACACACATGCTATTTATAATGTCACAGATTGGAGCTATGTTTAAAATATTGGCTTGATGCTAAAGTACGTGCGTACCACCGAGTTGATATGGGCTCAGTTCTTGGCTGGATCAACGCCTCATTGTTCGCATGTGGGAAACGTTCTTACAAGCTTTGCCATTATCCAAGAGGTTTTCTCAGAGCACTACCAGTTTCCCTCACCCTTTGCATTTTGTCGGTTCTCCATAGTAGAGCCTTATTTCATGTCATCCTTCAGGGTTCAGTAGAATTCTGAGAGCAGACAGGTAAAATTTAGCATTCATGATGTTACGTACAGCACTATGGTACCCTCTCCATACATTACTTTTTACATATGAATGGCGGGAAATAGGCCGCTAGGCTAACAAAGTAATATAACAGACAGAAGTACAAGTACTTACAGTTGATATTTGTAAATAGGTACACACACACAAAGGGACGACACACAATTTTCCGCAAAAGCACGGTTGCGACGTTCCACTAGTATTAAACTGGCTTCCTCGGGCGGCAAGTCGTGGCACACTGCAATTCAGCAGCAGTGTGTGCTCTGTTACCTGTAAGCCTAGTGGCCGGAAGGCGAACCAAGCACGGTGGGAAATTCAAACATGGAGCAGTAATGTAGGTCTGGTTGTGATGGCTTGCAATGAATAGGGGGGAGGAAAAGTGAGTTATCTGGTATTGAGGCCTGGAGGTTGTCTTGATTTCGTGATATATTGGTGGGCCAGTTCCCAACGTCTGAGTTCTGAACTATTGCAAGAAGATGGCAAGGATTTCACAATTTTGGTGCTGTAGCAGGAATCAGAGTCTTTGTTGTGGGAAACTGCATGAGCTGCGACTGGCCTTTCTTGTGGGCAGATGTTCGCCCAGCTAGGGCTTGCTTTGTGTCAACTCTGTGGCCATTCATTCTCTGTCTTAGAGTGTTGGTGGTTAGGCCTATGTACTCTGCATCACAGTGTTTACATTGGAGCTGGTATATCAGGTTTGTTGTAGCACAGTTGTAGCTACCTTGGATGGGATATGTGTGGTTTGTCAGTCTGCTGTTGAAGTGGGTAGATGGCTGATTAGTGGTACAGTAACCACAACGAGAACTGTTACAGGGGTGGGAGCCTTTGGGGTTAACTGTTTTGCTGGTGGTTGCAGTTGGTGGGAGTTTCGGATGGACTAGTTTGTTGCAGAGGTTGGGTGGTCGTTTGAAAACCAATCTGGAGGGCCTTGAAAATAAGTCTTGTGTCTGTGGTGAGGTAGCCAGGATTTTGTGTTCAGAGTTCAGTATGGTCTTGAGTTTATTTAAACCTTCATGGTAAGGAACAACCAGGGAGATGTCTGAATTGGTGGTTTTGGTTTGTGTGTCTGTGTTTGTGACGGCACGTTGGATCTGTTTGTGAACAATTGGTTTGGGGTAACCTCTGCTTATGAAGGCTCTGTCTATCTGGTCACATTGCTTGTTTAGGTCATTCTCGGTGGATCATGTGCATTGTGCCCTTGTGGCAAGGCTGTAAGGTAGTGACTTTTTTGTATTGTAAGGGTGGTAGCTTTCGAAGTGCAGATACCAACATCCTACAGTACCTAGGTATTTACAAGTATCAGTTGTAAGTACTTGTACTTCTGTCTGTTATACATTATTTTTATTAGCGTAATAACCATCATTAGTTATTTACCATTTGAGAAGTAGGCAGCTCAATAAGTTAAATAATTTTGCTCCTTGTGTATATGCACCTGTGTAAGTTATTCCTTTTAAAAAGGTTTTCCTGATTATTAAGCATAATTATTTTCTGTTTCATCACTAACATCTTAACAGGATTTTACTGTATTTAATGTCACAGTTGAATTTTTTGAATTTACACCAGTTTTAAATCTAATAATTGTTGCATTTGAGACTGACAGAACCTAGTGTATAGTGCAGTTTTCTGTGTAGCAATAACACATTTTTAATAACAGAGAATGCCTGTAATTAACTGATAAGTTGTGTTCCTCGTAGTTAATTTTATTAACAAAGCATTAAACTGTTTTCGTTGAGATGCACGTGGTAACAATTGATATTCAAGAGTTAAGGATTAACAACATGGGAGTGACAGAGGGCATAATTTGCTATAGGAAAACTTACTAACATTGAAATTTAGTGTTTCTAGCTGTAACTGCATCATGTTGTAAAGTGGTAGAGTCTGAGAGTGTGCATAATTGTTCTGCAGCACGCTCGATGAGCAACGCCCTCGACAGCCACAACCTGACAGTGTTCCTGACACTGCTGAAAGAGGCAGGTCTCACCGAGTCTCTGGACAGCATGAACAATGTAACAGTGTTTGCACCCACCGACGAGGCTCTGGAACAGCCAGAGGCACGGCAGGCTGTGGAGCGTGTACGTGCAGACAAGGACAGACTGCGGGACTTGCTTCTGTACCACACTACGGGGCCTGAGGTGGCCATCTGCGACATGACTAACAACATGGAGCTGAAGTCGGGTCTAGCGGATCGCAACCTGCGAGTGGCGCTCTATTCTACGGTACATTCACTCCCTCCGCTCTTCCTCTCCTGCTTCCCTAAAGTACAGTACAGGTAGGGCTACGAATATTTCGAGAGTTCAACGACCAACATGCTAGAATCCATTATCCTGTGTATACCAAAGCCATGCCATTTGTCCACTACCTGCTACTCATTCAGGCAGCAGACAATGAACGAATAGACGGGGCTTGAGTATGCATAGGACATTGGATTCTAGCTTGCAGGTCATAAAACTCGCAAATTTTTCCTAGTCTTAAGTATAGGCCATTCGGAATAAAGTGAACACTAAAGAGTTAACCATTGAAAAAAATCACTACTGCATATTAGTCAGCATTAACAATAGCTACATTATTGTTTGTATGGTTGGTAGCGAATCATTGCATGTAGTTCCGTGTATTTTTTTATTTGAATATATAGCATTAGTGAAAGAACATCATATGCAATTGATCTCTCTGTATACCATATACAGTAGGACCTCGTTAATACTAACCCTGTTAATACAAAGTTATCATTACTACAAAGTGTTTTTCAGTCTCCTTGGAATGAGGTGAGGAATTTAATATTTACTTTAGTGCTCAATAAAAAGTTCCGTTCTACATAAAACCTCGTAATATCAAATTCAGTGGCTTAAAGAAGTAGTGGTGATGGTACGAAATTTTATATTTTTGGTCTAACCGTTCTGGAAATATATTTATAGTATAACTTTGAGTATTTGTAAATACCTGTCCCTTCAGGTTTGTATTAATGAGGTTTGACTATACTTTAAAATATTTATTTATGATCTTATTGACATACCTACTGATTGTATAGTTTAACTTGATTAGCGCCACCACAAAGTGATGAAACGATCTGCTGAATTCAAAATGGTTGTTGATACATTGCCGCTAACGCTCGTGCCACTGAGGTAGTTCGAAATTCCACCGACAGGTGGCACCAGAGGTAGGTTTTCGCCGTTTTGCTTGCTTGAAAATGAGTTGTCATCAGAGTGTCAGTCCGTTGTGTAATATATATGGGTTTCTGATGGACACATTCAAATGTATTAGAAGTAATTGTGTATGAATATCATTGCTAAATGATGTGAAGTCATTAGTAATCTGTAATCTGTTGTTTTACAATCGCCAGCTTAAGCATGTGGAATTAGAAAGAGCATTTTTTTTTCTGTTTCGCGCATTAAGAAAATACGTCTAATTTATTATTTTTGCTAATTACGTCATCGTCGCGTTGTTCGTGGCAGTATGCTGAATGGAATTTGAATTCTTGAACTGCGTATGTCATGTGTGTTTATAGTGGCGGTCTTGAATTACAAATCAATATATTATGCATGCATTTACAAGATAATTAATGGCAACAGTGTGTGTCGTAACCAATTAGAGTCGATTCAGAGAAAACAGGGTTATAAAAGGTCAACTAGCAAGTATTTATAACTAAGATTACTATTGAGTATAGCACATACATCGCCCGTTCGTTTACTGAGTAGATATTACAGATAAAATTTTTTGCAGCAGTGTAATGTAAACATTGTACAAGACTATGTAAATATAAGCACGTGGCAATGTTTATGTTTACATGCAGCGTAATGATATAAACTGGCGGAAAATATAAATTAATCAGGGCTTTTTTGAGTGCTCACTTTATCCTTAATCACCTATACATGTACACTGCCTCTTCAACAAGTTCATTGTGTGCCTCTAGAGGACAGCAAGTGTAAGGTACCTTAGTATTTTACACTATGTGTGCAGCCTAGTGGTCTGTAGAGCTTTAGCAAACAACATTTAGTTCCAAATGTTCTGAATATGTGTGTGAGGGATGTTATCAACCCAGTACAGTAATAGTATTTCAGAAAGGTTAGATGTGTTAAGTTTACCCATTTCAAACAGTGAAGCGTATTTCCATGAGAAAAATTGCTATTGTTCTTGATATCCCAGAATTTTTGTGGACTGTATTAACATCATGGTACAGAATTTCATGTGTTAAAGCATTACCATTGATGTTACGTAATTAATTGACAGGGTTGAGGCAACCAGTAGATATTTCTTAAGTTCATATTGTAGATGGGAGCCAACTTGTCAGCTGTAAGAGCATGATCGATATTTCTACTGCTTTTATAGTAATTGTTTTTTTTATTCCTAAGCGAGAGCAGATATCAAAAAACTGTTACACAGTTTTGTTCAAAATTGTTTTAAGTATGTGGCCTAGTTTTTTCAAGGCCAAAAGTTGTATAGATTTTGAAAATTAATTAGTTAATGAGAATTTCTTTAATTACATATTCAGCTAAAAACATTGTATATGTTGCCTTGAAAAAATTAGTTAACATGGTATACACTGTTTTGAACAAAACTGCAAGAATTTTTTGATATTTGCTCTCGTTCAGGATTTATAAAATAATTATTGTTTAAGCAGCATAAATGATGGAACATGGCCTTAAGGCTAGTAAGGTGGGGTGCAAATATCTTGGTCACCCTCAGCACTTCAGAGTTTTTAGGCTGTGGACAGGCGTAACACCTTGGGTCAGGTGGACACCAAAATTTAAACTTTCTCTAAACAGCTGACTCCTATATTGATGGCATAGTACCAATTAGTCATTTGGCGTTAACATGTTTAAGAGCAAAATGTTAAATTTATTTCCAACTTTCCAAGGTTTAATAATTACTGTATATTGCACTTGTACTTTTCAACCATTCTGTAGTATTGTACGTGGTTATGATGTAAGTCAGGCACTATGATGCATATTTATTTTGTCTTTGTAAATTTAAACTATTGAAGGAAAATTTAATTATATCAGTCATTGAGATTTACACAAAAAAGTGTGTTGAAGAATTACGATCACATAATGGAAAGAAAACATTTTGTAGAGTTGGTAATTGACAAGTGTGTGTGTCTGTGTGGTGCAGTTGCCATTCTTCAGTTCTCTGACACCACGGGTCACGGTGCAGTGTGCACGGGTACTGCGCAAGGACACCAAGGCATGTGGGGGTGTGATCCATGCTGTTGACCGCCTGCTGATACCACCCAAGAGGTCTGTGCTTGACATTATCAATACAGACGAGAAGTTCTCCACTCTCAGCAGCATAATCAAGGTCAGCACATGCACATGCTCACATACAGTAGAACCTCAATTTAAGTTAAATCAGACTTCATAAGCCCCCCCCCCTCCAAAAAAAATTAAATCCTCGGGCATGTTTAAATGGAATTTAAGGTAATTTTAAAAACGTCTATCAGCTCAAAGCAATAACGAAACACATTTACCGTCAACAGGTAAACCACAGCCAAGAAAGAAAAAAAATTTACGAAAAAAACTTAAAAAACTTCCAGAGGAACACTCGCAGAGAGTGCGCATGGTGAGTAGGCCGCCCGCGCACCGTATCAAGACATGAGAAGTGATGACTAACACTGTCTAGCCATCAATATTTTCGTCTCTCCTGCCCCCTCCACCAACAAAATTCAGTAAATTCCCATGAGAAATGTTTATTGCAATGAAATATGAATTTAAAAAATTTGCAAGTCAATAGTATAATTATAAATTAAATACGTGCGGCGGTAATTGTAGCTTGTAGAAACAAATTATTTAAGTTAACGGTAATAAATTTGCTATAAAAAGGTGGTATGGTTAATATAATTATGTATTTTTTATAAATTCACTGCTTTTATCACGGGACACGACAGAAAATAATCACGCTGGACAGTGGACTGTATTCTATCGGTAATAGAATTAATCAGTAGAGCACTCTGCACTGCAGCGCATTATAACGGAGACGCAAAGCACTATCTGTGAATTAGTTTCTGTGCTGTCCACCGCTGCGCTATGGTGATAAGGTACCTAGATGCTCATTCGCTCGCCAGCCGCTAATGCGAGGATCTAGGCGCGCTCTTGTTACACAACCAGTGTCACTTGCTTGGCCGTGTGTGCTTATCTCAAAGTCTTTCCCGCAGCCAAAGTTTTCAATGAATTTTAACAATTTTTTTGTTTCTTGGCAGATGGTTTAAACCTATCTACGAAGAATTAAGTATATACTGTGGCCAGTGTTAGTATTTTTGGTAGACTTACATTATAATTTATATTCCATTTCATCAAAGTTACTTAGTTATTTCGTACATTTTTAATTTTTTTTTAAGATTCCTTAAAATCCTTTTCTTGAATCAATGTTTTCGTTAAATAAGCGTACGCAAAATCGAGGTTTGACTGCTCATATACAAATATTTTATAAGAGGTATTCTAAAGTGTAAGATCATTAATAATGATTGTAAGGAACCATAATACAGTAAACAGCAATTATAGACGAGCTGTGAAAACCAGTACACATTAGATTTTATGGCAGTGTTACTCAACTTTAACTTGCCCTATAAGTTACAGTAACCGACAAATCTTGATGGCATCTCTTTACTGATTTACTGTAGTTACAGCGAAACTGGTATAATAAAACCTCATAGGATGTGCATTTTTGCTTGTTGTTTATTAATTTATTATTTTTATTTATTGAGTGAGCATGTCGTAGACCCCGAATGTACAGCCATTAGGCTAGGGATATGGCATTTGTCAGTATAACATAACAGTACATAATTCAACACTACAAATAACAATAAAAATATTTACAAGACTTGTTGCAGATTATGGTCTGCAAACAGGGTAACCTGGAACAATGCAATTAAAGGAACAAGTACACAATATAAAATTTTACAGACAATACATGTACAATTTGATACTAGAATATTTTGTAACATTATGCTTAAGACCAGTAGAGGAGTATTCAAGTAGTAAACTGTATAGGCATATATTACAAACTTATTACTGTATTTAGATATTCTTCAACTGATTAGAAGGGGTGGGCTTTAAGGAAGCATTTAAGCTTTCTTCTGAAGAGTTTTGAGTTTGACCGACTAGGGCTTTGTAGTCATCAGACAACTTGTTGAACAAATTTATACATGAATATTAAGCCCCTTTTTGAAAAAGTTGTAGGTGATTAGCTGGTTTGTAGGACATTAAAGAAAATCTATAATAGTGTTTTTGAGGGCATTATCGCCTATGGCTCAGTCATATGGTATCACAGAGCAGAGTTGGTGGCAGCGAGAAGAAAGCTCATCAGTGCTCAGAGGTCGGCACTGTTAAGTATCACAAAGGCATATGCCTCAACATCGAATGATGCGTTGCCTGTGCTGGCTGGAGTGTTGCCTGTAGATCTGCTGGCCAGAGAAAGAGGATTATTGACCGAACAACGCCGATGGCAAAGAAGGACGACATCATCATTAGATAAGAAAATGGCTAGAGAACAAACCTTGCTAAGGTGGCAGTCAACTTGGGAAACTTCAGAAAAGGGGAGAATTACATTCGAGCTTTTTCCTGAAGTGGAAGACGGGATGAAGCGAAACTGGATAGCAGTAAACCACTACAGTGCACAACTCATGACAGGACATGGCAACTTCAAGGCTAAGTTGTACAGCATGAAATTGGTGGATTCACCTTTGTGTGATGTTTGTGGGACAGACGACACGATGGAGCATGTAGTATTGGAATGTCCCAAGACCGAAGACATCAGAGAGGAATTCAAGGCACAACTACAAGACTACGGGATAGTTAATGTAGACCTGAAAGCTATACTGGCAAACAAAGAAATTTTTGAGAAGTGGAACAGCTTTGCTACAACGATTGGGAAACGACTCGAAGATTTCGACCAATGGCTCAGACAACTGGAGCAGGAGTAAAAGGCTGTAAAGATGCTAGAAAGATTAGGTTCCGATGACCCATAAGGTGCCGCCTGGGTAAAGGCCTAATTAAAACTGGGTCTGGGCGAACACTGATTGGCGAGGAGGGCAAGTTTTAAATGGATTACCGGCAGAAAGCCGTGTTAAGTAATTATGCTAGCACAGGCACAAAGTCATCGAGAGGAGTCACAAGAAAAGAAGAGGATATGTGCCGTGCATTGATTCACTCGTCTGAGTACAGTTTCAATGCGGGTGGAAAGAGGGTGTGCTGGCCTTTGGGCCTAAAACTTGCTGGTTTGTAGAGATTTCCTGTATTTCTGGTGTTGTGTGAATGAACTGAGGAATTTGTCGTAAAGGTCACCTGATTGGTAGAGACAAATGAGAGTGCTGAAAGAATGTATTGTGAAGTAAATGTGAGAATTCCTAGCTTGATGAACCATTTACGACATTATTCCCTAGATTTAATTCCTGCTATTATTCGCACAGCCTTTTTTTGAAGCAACTGGATCTTAACACTGTTCACTGCTGTTGCCCAGTACATTATGCCGTAAGACATAATTGAATGGAACTGCGCAAAGTATACTGTTTTGAGTACATTTGTAGAGACAGCCATAGATAGCTGACGAATCATAAAACACGCTGAACTTAATTTGTTGGTAATGCTGTCCTCATAATGTCTTCCAGTTTAACTGGTCATCTAAACTGAGACCTTACAGTGATGAACAAATGTTTGCAAAACTTCTTAAATTCCTCAGACATTTTAGGATTGTTTATTTTCAAATCACATGTAAAGAAATCTTTTATTAAGCATTAACTTTTTCCAAATGGGACAGAAACCCACTTTGTAGTAATGAAAGTTGCATAAATCTTATTTCACTGTTCTGTACTCATGTGTACAATTATTTGACCTTTTTTTTGGCTAAAAGTGAGGGACAAGCATAATATGATTTGGTCAAAAAATACCTTTATACGTAGTTTTACTCTATTATTTGCACAAAGTAGAATGTAAGTGTATTACAGTAGAATCATTGATTTTTTTTCTGCTGTGATTTGACACTGTGAGCAGTAAAGTGAAAGCCTTGGAAATACGTAACTATTGATGAATGCAATGATTGATGTGTTTAGAAAGTGCTGTCTTCTGAACGAAATGATTATTAGATTAGCCTGTATTTACTGTTCTCTGGTTACCATTAGTGATGAAAACATTGAGTGACGTGAAGTTTTGCAGAGAGACTTGCATCCATAATGAATTGCCTCTCAAATAAAATACCGGTAACATGTAGATGTAAATAAAATACTGTATGTCTTATAGATAAACTGACATTTTAGAAATATGATATGCCTCCCTTGTTTGACATCTCTAAGCACATACAAATCATGATAAAGCATAACTGTAGCGTGCACACCTAGATACTTCTCATTCTGTTCCTACTATTTGTAGCAGGTTTCTAGGTACCTAGTCTATGCAACGTTGTGCGCAGCCCGTATGGAAACCAAGATGAAATAGTATTACTGCTCAATCAGAATATGATACTGTGCAATCCAACTGATTTTAACAAATGCGCCGACACACCAGTCTTAAGGCTCGTAACAATAATAATTTCACAAAAAATTTAACATTACTTATTGGTAATATGTGGCAACATTTCATAAATTAATTTTAGAATTAGTTTTCATGGTTTTGTTAATTAAAAATGTATAAATTTCCAGGGGCTGACGGTTATTATTTTTTTATTTGAGGAGATTGCAAGTTGCTGCTGCCGCAGTGCAATTCTATGAAGGTCAAGTAATCAATTGAATGACAATGCAGCAGTGGTAGAATAATTGATTGCTATACATACTTACAAAGCTCGCTCTGGTTTTCCACTCATTTTGATACATTTAATGATCATTGAATTAACTGAAAATTGTATGCAATGATTTTCTGTTCATTACAGAAAAGTTAGTGTTAGAAAATATAATAAAATTATATAATCCAACTGAGCATTCCTGTAATAACATTTTTGAAATGCATGCAGCATTTAGAAACTGTAAATACTAGAATTTCTATGATGACAATGGTAATTTTATGTTAGATCTTTGTTTTTGTTCAAAATTGGTATTTGCCCATTGTGAGTACTGTAATAGGAAATTTAAAATATGTATGCTGTGTACTATACAAGCAATTGAAGCAGGGAAGTGAAGAGATGAAGCAGCGCCAGAATGAAAAGGAGAGGAAATGGAAAATCACTGAGAAAACACTCATCCAACTGCTTTCGCTTTATTCCCACAAGTAAAAGTCTTTGATGAGAATGAAACCTGGTGGAAGCAGGCAAGCATCCTAGCCGCTGCACCAACCACAGGCTCAATATACCCAATATAAGTATTGAAACATGGTTGACATCAATGCTTGTTGTGGCCACTAGAGATAGCATGGAGAGAGAGAGGGAGGGAGGGAGTGTGCGCATATGTAGACGGGTGACTTGTGTGCAGGGCACTGGTCTGGAGGATGAGTTGAGCGAGACAGACCCCATCACACTGCTCGCGCCCACTGATGATGTGTTTGCCAAGCTGGGCGAGGAAGATCTCAGGAAGCTGTTAGAGGACAAGAAGGTTGCTAAGAAAATGCTCAAACAGCACATCCTGCCAGGTGAGCACTTCCTTCAGTCAGCCTGGACCTAGTACTATATCTTACTGCGTAATAAACAACGGCTAGCAACTCAGTAATTTCACTGTGGTCAGGGACACAGCCAGACCTTCCTCCCTTACCTTATGGAAACTGATTACGTAAATAGTACCACTTTGCATCTTGAAAATCCAAATTTTCTTATTACCTTTGAAAAGGGGGGGGGGGGATCAGTGTTGTGTTACTTTACAACATTCCCATGTTGCAGAGTTCTCGTAAATACAAATTCTGTTACGGCCCTGTAGTGATTCGGTCTACAAATAATCAGGTCTCATTTTCTACGGAAAAGATCATGAGACACATTTTTTCAAAAACTATTCTTGCAGTTTCTTTAAATAGTGCATGTTTTTTTATCCTATGTACATTACCACCTTCATAGTTCGTTTAAAATCAGTACTCATCCTGCCAACTTTGGCAAGTCCAGGCGAGGGAGATTTATTTACCTAGGGAGTAAACACTTATCCCCACGAATAAATTGTGGGGTCCATGGGTCCACCCCTGGGAAATTTTCCGTTGTTGGAGCAGAGTGGTACTATTTAAGCACATTTTTTAAAGTAAAAATTATACAAACTGCTTGTGGAAATTGTAATATTTTTGTGAAGCTAATTGCCATTTGAAGAACGAAAGATCAGATTTTCCTTAGTAAATATACCGTATTTACTCGAGTCTAAGTCTATGAACCACTTTCGAATGACAACCAACTGCTATCCCCATAGAGAAAGCATTGGTGAGCAGTTGGTTGTCACTCAAAAACCGTTTGTAGATACGGCCCTAAGACGCATCCCACTTTTAGGGCTACAAATGTTCAAAAAAAGATTACATGCGAGTCTAAGACGCACTCTAGCCTTTCTTTTCAAAACAAGTCCGATGTTGCCGTCATGTGAACCATCGCTTGTCGCCCCACCAGCCCAAAGCAAAGCTGCAGACCAAAGACGATGCAGGCGTGTTGTTTATAGAAGCGGTAGCTGCTGCATCGCTTCCCTCCCCCTCCCGAATAAATGTCCGATAGTCACGTGCAGCTTGCATCCTGTCTCACCGGAGCTTATCCACGTGTTTATCTCCCCCCCCCCCCTCCAATGACTTCCCAGCCACCTTCGTTATTGTGTATGGCAGGCAGTCCGGAAGGGAAAAGAGAGATAGAGACTGCACTTTTTTTCCCATTAAAAAGGACTAGCACCTTCTTTCATTTCATAAAAAAAGCAAAAATTAGAACAACCCACACATTTTTTTCCATAAAAAAGACGAAAAGGATAAGCGCGTCTCTCATTTCATAAAAGAAGAAAAAATTAAAACAACCCAGTGTTATCTAGAAACACATCACACACTCTCAATTACAACTTGGGGGAAAAAATGTTTTGCAAAAGGAAACAACTCTAGATATAGGTGGGGTGGATGGCCAAGTACCTCACAATCCCCAGAAACACTCAAGACAAGTCTTGATGAATTTTTCCCAAATTTTGGTTAGCAAAAGGAAATTAATCGCCGGTGATGCCAGTATTGAGCACGAAATCCTGCATCCTGTCCCGTGTGGATCGGTTCGTAGGCACATCCCAGGATACTTCACTGTACTGAGGCTCGGCCTATAGCAAATCTTACTCCGTTACTCTTAAATGGCTAATTTACACAAAAACAAACAAAACTGAATGGCACACCATTTGTGGCCTAATACAAATTGTTCTACTTCAATAGAACACCTACTTTTCCTTAGTGTTCCTTTGCTGTTTCAACAGCACATATGTGTCAGGGTCATCACAACTATTAAACATGAAAACAACATGACAATCCAACAGGGCTATGTAGTGAATCCATAAACAACAAAGCAACGAAATATTCGTGTGCAACAATGGTCTGGTTTACAAAACCCTGCCCACACTCCCACTTACTTCATTATCGTTTGATTATGACTCCTTGCACCAAGCGTTCGAGTGAGCTAAGTTTCACCACAAAGAAAACAAATATTACTACTTATGACATTCCCTTCCCTTGTCAACACACTTACTTCAACGAAAGCTACCTCAAGAAGTGGGGGGG